>JAJOZX010005114.1:152500-212500 GCA_023014485.1 Bathynomus jamesi
GATATATTTGCATGTCGGTTATGAATAGATATAGAGTGTAAAATATTTGTGGATAGTATTCTATTATGACGTGATCCTCTGGATCCAGAGATTCTATCTTTAGTTTTAAATCGATAATTAATTAGTTTTGCTAAATTGGTCGTTGCCAATGTACAGGAAGTTGTTACATAAATTTCTTATGTTCTTGTGGTTCGGAACCCACGTAAAATTGTAGGTCCCCTCTGCCACCACGGAGGACATACACAATTACGAACACAGTTAGGTAGACCAGCCATGAGTGGATCCTAGGGTCTTTGTTGGTCTGAAACATTATAACATTATAACATTATAACACTTGAATCATTCTGGATTGTGTAGAGGTAGCCAGAAAAAAACGGTTTTGTGTTGTAACTTCATATCCCCACCCCATTCTAGATTGTGCAGAGGTAACCAGATAAAACCGGTTTTGTGTTATAGCCTAATATAGCCTACAATCATTCCACACGTTGGTTGAGTATCGATTACAATGGAACTTTGAATAAAGACGTTCGCTTCAAGCAACGTGCCGTAATTGAATTTTTAACAGCGGAAAGTGTTGCTCCCATAGACATTCATCGGCGAATGCAAGCTGTGTACGGCAAACAGTGTGTTGATGTGAGTACCGTTCGACGTTGGGCGAGGCAGTGTAAAAAAGGAGAAGCAGGGCAAGTAGATTTGCGAGACAAACCGCGAAGTGGAAGGCCTGTAACGGAAATCGTCGCATTAAACAAAATGAAATTGCCGCAATGCTTGATATCTCCAAAGAACGAGTGGGACACATTATCAGCATTCTCGGTTACCAAAAGGTCTGCGCCAGATGGGTGCCTCGCATGCTCACTGCCGAGATGAAAACTGAGAGACTACGTATTTGCCAAGAAAATCTGCAGCGCTTCGAAAATGGAGATGAATTTTTGCACAGCACTGTGACAGGAGACGAGACACGGGTCCACCATTATGACCCTGAAAATAAACGGCAATCCATGGAATATCGGCACAAAAATTCACCGCAACAAAAAAAATTCAAAGTTAAAAAATCGGCTGGAAAAGCGATGACTTTTTTGGGGGATATGAGTGGTGTTGTTTTTGAAGACTTTACGGAAATAGGATCAGCAATCAACTCCGCACGTTATATTTAAACTCTGAAGAAGTCGAAAAAACGAATCAGGAGGGTTCGCTCCCACAAAGACGCAGTCATTGTTCACCATGACAACGCACGGCCTCACACCAGTGTTCAAATGCGAGAAGCAATTGAGGATTTGCAATTCACCGTCTTGCCGCATCCACCATATAGCCCAGATTTAACACCATGCGATTTTCACCTCTTTCCCAAACTTAAAGAACATCTCCGTGGAAATCGCTACGAGTCTGACGAAGAAGTTAAGGCCACTGTGAAATTTTGGTTTCATAGTCAAAGCTCAGAGTTTTAACGGGATGGATTTTAAAAACTCATTTCGTTGGCGTAAATGTGTCGAGGTAGAGGGTGATTTTTATAGAAAGTAAATGTATCATTTTGAAGAATAAACTCTAAGGTACATATCTGCTTTTGTTTCGATAAAATCCTTCAACCCATTTAAAATTTATTTGAGTGGAGGCATTACTTTTCAGCCCACCCTCGCATATTTGTAATTTAGTGCCGTTGCTTGGTTGGTTAAAAATTGATTTAACTTTGAAGGCTTCGGTTCGGTTCCCGCTGCTGCCGCAGTTGGTGTTGGGAGTACCAACTTCTCTGTGATTGCGCAGCTGAGCTGAACTATCGGAGTTGAAGACAAACCCTTGTCACAATCTAATTTATATTCAATTTTCACCCCCTAAGTTACATTCCATCTTACAGGGCTCTTTGATTTCTTAAGTTATTAATAACTATATACTCTATTATCGGGGGCTTTATTTTATATCAGATGCTTTTGTTAAATCTGCTCATAAACCATACACTCATTTCTTCAGACCTTGAATATTTTACTTGCTCACCACTTTATTCTAATATAAATGTTGCAACCACGGTAGATTCCCGTTCGAAGGAAACTGTGAAGTTGCACGTTAATCGCCGCTTGTATGGGATTAATTGTATTACACTTAAAAACTACTGAAAATATTAGTTATGCATAACGCTTCCATTCAAACGTTGTCAAAAAATATCGCATGAATGGGAAATTATCATATATATATATATATATAGATATATATATATATATATATATATATATATATATATATTCAGATTGGTCGAGTGGATAAGAGCGTGAATGGGAAGCGGGCGGATTAATGAGGGGGTTTCACTCGATGCAAACTGGCGCGGATTAATGAATTCGCAAAAGGTCGGTAGCATCAAATTCTGTCGAAGGGACTCCACAGAAATTCAGAGATTTTACGTTTATTTATTACAGATGCAAGTACGGGATATGTCTTCTGATTTAAATATTTTTTAGTAATGAAGAAAGCTTAAAAGTTAACAATAATGCTTGGCTCAAAATATTACCTGACCTGACCTCTCAACCCGACTGCCCGTCGGAAAAACCTTTGGAATTCTTTTTTAGGTCTGCTTATGTAATCTAGCATTGGAAAATGCCCAGAAGGGGTTCGGGAAATGGTAACCTATTTGTAGGCCCTCCTTATGAAGAGTGCAAAGAGGGAGGGCTTTATATTGTACATAAATATTTTATAACACACACAACACACACACACACACACACACACACACACACACACACACATATATATATATATATATATATATATTATATATATATATATATATGAATCGTATTTTTGTTAAAAGGATTATTCTGAAGTGATGAAATATATGAAGGTCGCTCTAATTAAATTTACGATTAACATGGTTTTAATACTTTCTCTAATTCTGTCTAAAAATACCTAAAATTCGTTTTAATATATTCCATTTCTCATTTTAATGTTAACTTTTAACACTGATGTACATTAATGTCTGATCTTTGTAAATGAGTCCATATTTTCTCATAAGTTTGAGCAATTGAAGAGCGTAACATCTTGCATATTTGAAGTATGCATGCCTAAACGGCTCTACGGTAATCTACACCAAATTTAGTATACAAATTAAGGGAGAACCTGGGAAGGTTTTGGTAACACACCTGACCCTTCCAGTGTTTCCATTTTCAATAAAATTAGTCTGGAGGGGGCGGGGGGGGGGGCAAATATTTTTCAGCGCTAACCTAAAAAAAACAGGGTGACTGATTAGCGAATACCTATTTTACAAACTTTCATAAACATTCTGAATTGTGTCTGTTCAACCAAGCCACCGTCATGAGTATGCCAATAACATGTATTTTTCATTACGGTCTCGAGAGGTCTCGAAAGGTCTCGGGGAGAAAAACCGAGACCGCGTCTGTCGAGACCGAGATCGAGACCGAGATCTAAATAGCGGAGACCGAGATCGAGATCTGCAAATTGGGTCTCGAGATCGGTCTCGAGACCGAGACCGATCTCGAGACCTACATCACTGGTGTGTGTGTTATAAAATATTTATGTACAATATAAAGCCCTCCCTCTTTGCACTCTTCATAAGGAGGGCCTACAAATAGGTTACCATTTCCCGAACCCCTTCTGGGCATTTTCCAAGGCTAGATTACATAAGCAGACCTAAAAAAGAATTCCAAAGGTTTTTCCGACGGGCAGTCGGGTTGAGAGGTCAGGTCAGGTAATATTTTGAGCCAAGCATTATTGTTAACTTTTAAGCTTTCTTCATTACTAAAAAATATTTAAATCAGAAGACATATCCCGTACTTGCATCTGTAATAAATAAACGTAAAATCTCTGAATTTCTGTGGAGTCCCTTCGTCAGAATTTGATGCTACCGAGCTTTTGCGAATGAATTCATTAATCCGCGCCAGTTTGCATCGAGTGAAACCCCCTCATTAATCCGCCCGCTTCCCATTCACGCTCTTATCCACTCGACCAATCTGAATATATATATATATACCGAGTGTCCGAGAATTATCTGTACAATTTTTGGCTGTTATTAAAGTCAACCATGAAGTGTAGAAATTCCAGTGTTGTCCCATTTTACAGAGAATCTCGTTAAGTTTTTCTGATACCAAGTTTTGACAAGTTTTTAGAAATTCCAGTGTGTCCGAACATTATCTGTACAATTCATATTTTAATAAATTCTTGATAACACGTAAAATTCTTAAACAAGATTATTTAGAATCTGTATTTTCAAAGGTTTCTTTTATTAAAGTAACGTTGTTACAAACATTCGATATGTGCACCATTAGTGATTCGCAAAACATCCAATCGATACTCCAAATGTTGCCATGTACGCTGCAGCATATCCACATCAATTCGCTCAATAGCAGCTGTGATTCTTGCTTTTAAATCATCAATGTCTGTCACCCGCGTACATTTCTAAAATACTTGTCAAAACGTGGTATCATAAAAAACTTAATGAGATTCTCTGTAAAATGGGACAAAACTGGAATTTCTACACTTCATGGTTGACTTTTAATAACAGCCAAAAATTGTACAGATAATTCTCGGACACCCTGTGTGTGTGTGTGTGTATATATATAATATTTTAGGGTGGTCCAAAAAGTTAAAGCATCGACTAAGTTCTCTCCACAAGGTTGGTTTTATGCCTCTTGGTGTGGACAGTATTTGTGCAAAGTTTCACGTTATTCGGTTAATATTTAGGGGTCGCCCCACTTGCCCCCTTTTTGAAAATTTGGGAAAATATATAGACAACTGAATAACTACATTTTTTTTTGGTTCTCAAAGAATATGAAAGAAAACAATAGGACATGATAATGGGTGTATCTTCATTATTTCTTCTGCATCAGAGTCGCCTTGGATGGTATTGGTATCTGTTTTCGGTGGGCGGCTACGAGTTGTAGGAGGTACTGCTTCTGGTCCTCGTTTCGTGTCAAAGTGTCATTGTAGCGTTGTGCGAGAGCAATACCTCGCTCGGCAGCATCATTGACGACTTTCATCTTTAAGGCGCGATCTCTAAGTTCCCTGTAGTTCTTGTCATTTGGCCATTCCCGTGGATCTTTTTGAAGTAACTGGCGCGCTTCCTCCTTACCTCCAACTTTCAAGGCATCAAAGAGGGTCAATGTCCTTTTCGTGACGAAGGATGCCACATCATTTTCAACACCAGCTTCCGCCATGTCGATTCGTCGGGGGCAGCCATTCTTTTGGGGATGTTGGAGGTGTTGAACCATTCTCCTTTGGTATCAGGATCGATCCTATTATCGAAGAAGGCTAGTCCAATCAGATGCTCCGACAAGTACCATAGGTGGCGTCTTAGAGCTGTCTTCGCCGCTTGTGCAGCTCCTCCGTGTGGATATTTTTCCAGAAGATGCAGCATTTTGAGATCATTGAGAGGAGCTTGTGTCCCCATTGGCGCTTCATGCCAGTACTTGACGTAAATCAGACTGACAAATAAAGCCAGCTGAGTCACGTTTCGTTCTTCGCGTGCTGTGAGCTTGAATTGATAGTGAAAGAGGTAGATTTTGAGCGCATAAATCGCCTTCGCCATCCATCTCGCGTGGTGCATGGGACCCGGAGCTCGGATAAAGAGTTGACCACCAGTCTTTCCCCCAGGAAGAGCAAAGATAGTTCAAGGAACTCCTTGTAGTCGTCACGAGGTTGGCTTGCCTGAAGAGCGTTAGGTAAGTAAGTGAGCATCTCTTTTCTCATCTCTTGGAGTTGAGGGTTCTCGAACAAGCTGTCCGATGCTGAGACAAATGCTTCGTGGGAGAGAGATGGCCATTCCTTTTGAAATCGCTTAAAAAGGCTTGTTTCAGGACTTCCTGTTGAGCCAAATATTGAGGCAAAGACATCAGCAAGTACGACTTCAAGTATATGATGTCGACAACCGATCAAAACTAGCTCGTGACCCAATGCTTCTTCAATCCTGACACAGGCTCCGCGATGTAAACCCGTGTTTGACGCAGTGGTATCGAAGACGAGACCTCTCACATGCTGTTCCACGTTCCATAATTTCATAGTTTGAAGGCATGCCTGGGCCTGTGCTTCTCCAGTTCCTTGTTTCATCTTTGGGACACCAAGCAGCTTCTCCTGTCCATTGAATGTTATAAGGATTGCTATCCGATGCACATTCGTCTTCTTCCCTTCAATGCCGGGGAGAAGCTTTCCGTCCCAATGGAGAAGGACAGGGTCTTCTAGAGAGAATGATTCTAGGTCTTCTCGAGCTGCCTGTTCTCGCCCACTTTCTCTGTAGCGATGAATAGAGCTCCGAGAGCACGTCATCCCAGACAGATCATGCCCCGCGGCCTGTAATACAGCTCCAGTTACGAAAACAGCATTCCGGTCAGAAAGATTGGTGCGATCCATTGCTCCAATGACTTCTGGAGATTGGAAAATGTTCGTAACCTTGTTCTTGGGACGCTTTGGTGCCGGAGCTTCAGACGAAGAAGGAATCGGAACCGATGGTCTATAGTCGTCGTCGTCTTGCGAAAAAAGGGAAGAAGAAGAAGAGGAAAGATCAATTGATGACACTCCTGCTTCTTCCAAATCTTTCTGTGTTGCTTCATGCCTTGCCTTCCTCTTGGCTTCCTTCTCCATTCTGGATCGCTTTCTGTCCTCTTGTTAGTCGTTTCCTTATCAATGCCAGCCATGCTGCAAGAATTGACGTCCTTGCGCTGCATGGACAGGAAATTTCGGTCCTCAACGTTGACGATTGTGCTCATGGCATCACTGGTTGCGATGTCAAACAGTTCCTGGATGTCCGCTTTGAAGATGTCTTCATTCATTCTATCGCTGGCACGTTGCCTGGTCCTGTGCTTCTTGAGTGTTTTGTAGCGGTCTAAAAGCTTTGAAAGCTTACGGACACAGGAGTCGATCCGTTGAGTTGGGATCCGCGCTCGGGTCCAGACTTCAATCACCCTCTGGCATGCCTGGTTCAGACTGTCGGAGGTGGTTTGCTTTTGATTGATGTGGTGATATTGCCCCAAGAGGAGGGCGTCAAGGCATGTAGGGAGCCTTGACGTGGATAAAGTTCCAGTTGCCATCCCTAGAAGCCAAACTTTTGGAATTGATCGAGTTTGAGCCATCGGACCTACGGAAGAAAAAGTACATTATATAATATATATTCAGAGTGGGGCGACCTCTAAATATTCCCCAATCACGCTGCAATTTTGCACAGACCATGTGGACACTAAATGGACAACAACCACACTTGTGGAGACTATCTAAGACAATTTTGAAATTTCCCCTATGGATTTGGACCACCCTAATATATATATATATATATATATATATATATATATATATATATATATATATATATATTATATATATATATATATATATATATATATATATATGATAATTTCCCATTCATGCGATATGTTTTGACAACGTTTTTAATGGAAGCGTTATGCATAACTAATATTTTTAGTAGTTTTAAGTGTAATACAATTAATCCCATACAAGCGGCGATTATAACGTGCAACTTCACAGTTTCCTTCGAACGGGAATATGGTTTGTGCATTTCGTAATTTAATATTATTTTTTAAAACTGGGCATTAAAATTAGATAGATAAATGATGGAGTTCCGAGCAGCAAATGTTTTGGATCACCTGAAGATCAGGGCCCCAGCCTTCGTTAGTTAGCCTTATAAGGCTTAACCTTATCACGACTTAACCTTATCACGACTTAACCTAACCACTCGTCAAGAGCATACAGTTGACCTAACGATTGGTTAGGTTAAGTCGTGATATTTTCGTTAGTTAGCCTTATAAGGCTAACTAACGAATGCTGGGGGCCCTGAGTTTCAGGTGATCCAATGTTTTAATAACATTAGTTTAAAATGCGAAATCAAAATGATGAATGTTTTGTAGCCATTCAAACTTTTGTCTAACTACTAAAACAAAAAGTATTGCTGCTCGTAAAACCAGTAATCGTATAATTATATTTGAGTTATTTCTACGTCAGTTGAGAACAAAAGAGAAACGTCAACAGCTATTCATCTTGAACTAAAGTTCATTCGTAGAACAATATAATACACATCTTAGAATTAGGGTTGCAGAAGTCTACGGAAATTGGAACTAACATTTCGTTTACTTAATAGAAAAGCGATTTGTTGTTCATGCCTAATTTCAAGATTTATAATAATCTCTTCTGGCAGGAACACACACACACACACACACACACACACACACACACACACACACACACAAACAAAAGTTTGAAAGTAATATTCGAATTAAATTTATAATTAAAAATATTTACTTTCAGAAAAACTCTTTCTGTGTGTGTGTGTGTGTGTGTGTGTGTGTGTGTGTGTGTGTGTGTGCGCGTGTGTGTGTGTTCTGCCAGAAGAGATTATTATAAATCTTGAAATTAGGCATGAACAACAAATCGCTTTTCTATAAGTAAACGAAATGTTAGTTCCAATTTCCGTAGACTTCTTCAAACATATATACAGGGCGTCCCAAAAAAATGTATACACACTTTAAATAATTATAAAGGCAGTGTTTATTAAAATACATTTCATTTTCAAAATGTAATAGAATCTACAGACATTATTTAATTGTTTTGTCAACGCCTGTTTTCAAACTGACGTCCGTTCTGGTCCAGGCACTGCTGATAACGCGAAGCAATGGAATCGCAAACATCACGAAACATTTCGTTTGGTATTTGTGTGCATTCTCGTTCAATGGCTGCTCTCAATTCAGCGACTGTTGCAGGTTTTATAGCGTAGACATTGTCTTTTAAGTATCCCCATAAAAAAAAGTCTAGTGGTGTGAGGTCTGGTGAACGCGGAGGGTATTCTACGAAACCCCTTCGTCCAATCCACATCCACATCGTGCCAAGTACCACTCGCAATACTCCACTCTTCGGTCGGGATCATCTTCATTAATAGCATGGACTAATCTTGGAATGTAACTTTTCCATTGACAGCGCTTCAAAATGCGTTGGACAGACGATTCTGAAATTCCTACCTCACGACTCGCTTGCCGCACAGATTTTCTTGGACTTTGGTGATACGTTTCCAGTACTCTTTCTTGCTTTGTGGGGCTTGTCGATGTCCGTGGTCTTCCGGAACGCTTCTTGTGGACATTCTGAACAGTTCCATCGGCTTCAAACTTATCTCTAATTCGAGTGATGGTAAGTCGCGTTGGTGGATCTGTTTGAAACTCCCTCCTAAACTGTCTTTGCACTTCAACTGCGTTTTCACACTTCCAGTAGCATTTTAGAATGAATTTCCTTTGTTCAAAGCTTAGTCTGACTGCCATTATTAATTCTAATGGGTTTAACTTGGAAAGAAAGAAACATCAATTGAGCTATCAGCTGTTAAAGTGTGTATACATTTTTTTGGGACGCCCTGTATATACAGTATTCTGAGTTTGTATATATATATATATATATATATATATATATATATATATATATATATATATATATATATATATATATGGGATGAATTTCACAATTAAACACGTGAAATGAATTAATGCTACAAACCCACAAGGAAGAAGAAAAACGATTTCAAGGCCTTTCGTGTATTCAGAGCTACACTTCGTCAGGGAATAAAGAGAGAAGGCAAGATGCCCATAAATATATACAACGTAGTGGAAACCAAAACAATTAGCAATTAAAGGCCTTGAAATCGTTTTTCTTTTACCTTGTCAGTTTGCAGCATATATATATATATATATATATATATATACCTTGATTAAACTTTGGTTTTGCTTCCGCCCGAATTGTTCATTCTGACGAAGGTCAAGTTTGTTGTTCCACCTTAGACCAACAGCTTAATGTGGAATCCAAACCACGACCCACTACGGGTGGTCAAAAATTACAAAGTCCTTATCCGGACTCCATCTCACAACCTCCCGATCAGCAGCCCACTGTCTTAACCACTAGATTACAGGGTATCCATTTATCTACTTACCAGTTTTTATTGTATGGAAGGATGAACAGCTGAGTCTGCTGCACGCCGACTGCCGTCACCTGGGATCGAGCCCGGGGCCGGTAGATTCGTAGTCAGCGATGCTAACCACTGCAGCACTGACGCGCTTATATATATATATATATATATATATATATATATATATATATATATAATATAATAGTTACCAAAAAGAATAAAATATAAAAAAAAACAGTATGACAACTTGTAATTTTATAGTGTCTTCTATTAGGTTGAGGCGTAAATTGTTTTATACATAATATTATCAAGTATATTTACGTCTTGGGTGATCACAGTGTGGTCACGTAGTTTTCTTTCGAACAACGGCGGCCTCGATAGTCTTCTCTTCTGAGATCTATTATCAACATTCTTCTCATCTAAGATTTACTATCAACATTCTTCGGTGCGTCGTTGGAGGTTCTGTAATGTGTTAAATTGTGTCCGGCGGCCTGCATAAACTCTTTCTTATAGCTCGTTTCGCGCAAAATAGTTTAGAGACCTGGAGACTGGTGAATATGGAGGCCATTTATTGCCTCTGATGAACTAAAGAACATTTCGCATACTGCTAAGTTACATTTACACGGTCTGACTAAACCATCATTGGAATATAAACTTTCACAATCTGAGATGATGATTTAACCCTTTAAGGACTAGCGGTACAAATTAATAGCGTTTCAAATACACGCATTCATAACTTAAACCAACAAATAATTCCGGGTTATTTTTCAAAATGAAAATTGTGAAAAATGATAAAACAATCGGGTTCTTTCTTTCCAAGAAACACAACACGAATCAAAAAAAAAATTTAAAGAAAACCGCCATCTTTTATCATGCGGTGTGGTGGATTAACATTATTTTTCGGGTGAGTGAAATAAACTCAGTTATTTTGACAGTTTGTCGGAACTTGTAAAGTAAAATGTTTTTCGTTACGGAGAGACATTTTATTTACATCATTGTGAGAAAATTTCTGATATAGTGAGCGGCATCTGGTCAAACATCTCAGTTTCGTGGCTATCGGTGCTTGTAGACGCCGATAGTTTTTCAATGCAGCTGTTTAAGTTTGATGCGTATGCGCGTCCTCTATCAGTGGACAGACTCGTGTCTTATTTTTTATTCTTAAAAATTTAATTTTCTTAAATGCTAATTTGGATCTTGCATAAATTTTATTCCCCTGAAATAAGTGCAACCGGAATATATATATATATATATATATATATATATATATATATATATATAAAGTGAACAATGAACAATTCCTACACCATCATTATATGAATTCATTGTCCATTTTACATAAAAACCAAAAATCACATAAGCGAGTTTTGGATAGAATTTCGATTTGTACGTCTTTATTCATTCCTGTATTTTTCTAATCATCTTTCTAATAATGACTTATACACTATGACGTCACAAAATAACTTTATTCTCTTTACGTTTCCCACTCTGTGTCTCTAATTCGTTCTTGTAAATCTTCCTAACAATGATTTGTACTATACGTAAAAATTCAATAACTATGACGTCACATTTTCCCGTCATTTATTTCCCTAAGGACTAAACACTCTATAGAAGTCATTATTTATATGTTATGTAGCATAAACATTATTATTGAACCATACTCATTCTTACATTCATGTTCTTTCTTGACCGCTATCCTTTATTAATTTTATTACTTATTCATTCATCTACCTATTGTCTACTTATGCCCTATCAACTTATCAGTCTATGTTTACTCGTGTCAATCATGAAATGCAAACTTTCGCAGTTCGTTCGGGAACGCGAAAAACGTTCTCGTATTATTTTTTTCAATTTTACTTTCAAGTGCGTTCAACCCTCGCAAGATATTCAAAAATGCTGAGATTAAATTATCGAATTTCGCTGACTAGCAGATTCGAGCGCCTCAAAGATCAGATGCCTCCGTCCGCTCTGATTTCAAATTCATAACATTATAACATATTATTTCGTAAATAAATTATCTCGTAAGTGCCATGTACTTTGTATTATATTTCTAACATCTTAATTGTCCATATATAAGAAACACTGTAAAAACGAAAAGTTATAGTAACTGTTTAATTGTAATTAACTGTAATACTTTAAATTAATAATAACTTGTAATGTACTTCAGTGAAACTGTAATTAAATGTAATGATTTAATTTATCATGTAAGAATGTACTTTAAAATGGAAGTGTAATTAAACAACAAGTGAATGTGAATTAATTGGTAATTGTAATCGTAATTGTAATGAACCAAAATTAATACGTACTCAGTCATGTACTCAAAATTGTGCTTATGTGCTATTACGAAATGATATTGCCGTCAAAAATGTAGAATCGGCGATACTGTTGTTCTTTTTTTTTATTTTTTTTAGTTGAAATCTTTCAAAAAACATCTGATTATGTGTTTAAAAAAAGGGGGGAAACTTAACCTTCGATTGTCTCCCCCAAACATTTAGACTATATTATACTGTACTTGTAAAATTACTTCACTTCTGATTAGCACTTCATCGTTGCACTTCATCATTGTACTTCAGATTAGCACCTCATTAGGAGGGGGCAGAGGCCCCTTGCCTTCTTAATATATTTTTAGATTCCGGCCTGAGCCATGGTCGAAAGAGGTCGAACCTCTACCCCTGTAAATTCAGAGTACCTGTATATTTTTAAGAAGTAAACCACAGTAAAAGAAGTTTTTATCTTTTTCCTTCGAGCCGTACTCTCTTCAGGAACTCAGTCAGTCAAGTCGACAAGTTATAAAAGAGAAAAGTCGATAATTTTAGTATAAGAGAAAAGATCAGAGAATTATAAAAAGAGAAGAATTAATAAGCGAGAGAAAAGAATTAGAAAGAATTATGGAAAAGTATAAAGAAGAAACATCCGTTGCAGCCTCCTAACCAGAACCCCCCCGTCGAATCCGAACCGACTCAGGGCCATAAAGGGGGGGTTAACAACTTGCGACCCTATAGCCAGGATAAACAAAAATTGGCGACCCTACTATCAAGAAGATTTTAACCAGAAGATTTTTAACCAGAAGATGTTTAACAAGAAGATGTTTAACAAGATGTTTAACAAGAAGATGTTTAACAAGTGGCCACTCTTTGGCCAAGAATAGAAATTACCCTGCATCAGGATAAAAAGAAGATTTTAAGAAGATTATTTTAAGAAGAGGCCACTCTTTGGCCAAGAATAGAAATTACCCTGCATCAGGATAAAAAGAAGATTTTAAGAAGATTATTTTAAGAAGAGGCCACTCTTTGGCCAAGAATAGAAATTACCCTGCATCAGGATAAAAAGAAGATTTTTAAGAAGATTATTTTAAGAAGAGGCCACTCTTGGCCAAGATAGAAATTACCCTGCATCAGGATAAAAAGATTTTAAGAAGATTATTTTAAGAAGAGGCCACTCTTTGGCCAAGATAGAAAATACCCTGCATCAGGATAAAACCATTTGACCGGCGTGTCACGACTTCTAGTTCGTACATCCACCCTTGACCGGTGTGTCACGACTCCAAGTTCTCCACGTCTAGTTTTCATCCAAGAAGAAGTAGCCAACAACGTCTTCAGGACACGTCTCGAGGATTTTCCCCATAGAAAATTTGGTTAAGTACATTTTTTTTTTTAAGTAATTTATAAACATTTGAAAAGTCACTATTATTAACAGTTAATAATGAGTATCAAATCAGAATTTACAAGAAACACTGAACATTTCAGACACCAGTGATACATTTTTTTAGTGAAACAGTAATTGTCACAGAAGTTAATTGTAATAGAGTTAATTGTAACAGAGAGTTAATTGTAACAGAGTTAATTGTAACAGAGAGTTAATTGTAACAGAGTTAATTGTAACAGAGTTAATTTCAAGAGAGTTAATTTCAAGAGTTAATTTCAAGAGAGTTAATTTCAGAGAGAGAATTTCAGTTATTTTCACTGTTATATTCAGTATAGAATAATTTTATTTTATGTACCTTCCCGTACATTAGAGTGAAATGTTGTTTACATTTTTTTTATTTTTTGTTTGCAAATTTTTTTTCAATTACTGAATTGAATTGACTTGCAAATTAAGAGAGAGAGTTTACAGAGAGTTTATAGATTTAGAGAGATACTTGAAGTAATTTTGAAGTCATTTTTTGAAGTCATTTTTTTTAAGTCAGTTTTTCAAGTCAGATAGTTTCAGAATACTTGACAAGCGTTCAAGTTAGCCAGTTTAAGTTTCAAGATACTACTTGATAAGAGTTCAAGTCAGTTTCATTTTCAGTTTCAAGATACTACTTGATAAGAGTTCAAGTCAGTAGTTTCATTTTCAGTTTCAAGATACTACTTGATAAGAGTTCAAGTCAGTTTCATTTTCAGTTTCAGAATACTTGATAAGAGGTCAAGTCAGAAGGTTCCGCCAAGACGGCCAACCGCCCCAGAGATTTATAGAAATACTTGAAGCAGTTTCAAGTTAGACAGTTAAGTTTCAAGAATACTTGATAAGAGTTCAAGTTACAGTTCAGAATACTTGACAAGCGTTCAAGTCAGATAGTTTCAGAATATTTGATAAGAGGTCAAGTCAGAAGGTGGCGCCAAGACGGCCAACCGCCCCAGAGATTTTTATAGAAATACTTGATAGAGTTCAAGTCAGAGAGTTAGATTCGAAGTCAGAGTTAGATTCGAAGTCAGAGTTAGATTCGAAGTCAGAGTTTTATTCAAAGTCAGAGAGTTTTGTTTTAAGTCAGTCTCTGTTAGTTTCAAATACCCATTCATTTCAATGCAGTCAATTGAATTCAACCTTTTTTTTTTTTGTTCAAGAGAATTTAATTCAACCTTTTTTTTGTGTAAAAGAGAATTAAATTCAACCTGAATTGACCCGTTTGTGTCTTTAGTTAATCTTTTTTTTTGTGTTTGTGAGAAGAAAATTGACCTATCTGTCTTTTCTTTTCATGCCATTGTTACGTATTGTAACAGGGTGCATGTTGTGATTTCTGGATGATCCGTTGGGTGGTTGGTTGTATGGTATGTGATACGTGGCTAAATTTCGTGCGTGCTTGAACTTTTGAGTTTTGGTTGCTTGGAAGCGGACAGCTGGTCTTGAACTGGAAATTGTGGTGATTAAACCGTGTAAAATTTAAAATAAGAAACATCATCGAAGGTTTCCCTGTAAAGGAATTGTTTGTATTAGATTTGGTTTGGAGACACCATACTGTAACAACAGTAACCTAAGAATTGTCCTCTGCAAAAGAGGAGACGGAGTTGGGAGCCAGATCTTATAACTGCTTGTAAGCGCCCTGAATAAACCCCATTATTTTATAAGTGCCAGTGATTTAAGTATTTAATATTGTAGGTTTAAGTTTAGGTTAAGTTAAGTTCGGGTTTAGGTTGTTAAATTTAGGTTAAGTTTAAGTTAAGTTTGTTAGGGTAATGATAACTTGTTTATGCAGCCTGATTTACTTTGTATATATTAATATATAGTTTTGTAATCTAATGTTTTACTGTTCCTGGCTGGGACGGCCTCGCGCTGTAAAGGGGACATATATATATTCGGTTGTGGAATCCTGGTCACGGTAACAGTTGGCATCCCCAGCTAAGATTTTTTTTTTTCCATTTACTCAATTTGTTATACCGTTCGGTTTTGGTTTCATTGTATGTACTTTTCTTTTAACTTTTCATAATTTGATTTTCTAGTTTTGAAAGCTTGATTTAATCATATTGTTTAGGATGGTTGAAGAAGGAGCATTAGGAGACATGACTGTGGATGAGAAGGGGCGGCAGTCGGTTAGATTGAAGGCAAGTGACGGTTTAAATGAATTTGATGGTGCGATGACTGCAATAGAGAGTTCTGTACAAGAATTGCTGAATGAAGAAGGAACTGAAGGTAAAGATGTGAAACTGAAAGCTTTTTTGAGCGTATGCGTAAAATGGAGGAAGGGTATGTGAGTAAGAAATTGGTTGAAGTGGGACGGGTGCACTTGCCAAGGCGTTTGGAGAAGAAGGTTGCTTATTACTCTGAAAGCGATAAATCTGAGTATGATTGCGAAAGTCCTGGTGAATGGAAAGAGGTGCAAAGTAAAAGGAAAAGGAGACTGAGAAATAAGGCTAAGCGTGATTGTGAAAGTAAGTTTGGAAGAAGTGATAAAGGTGTTAAGTGTAGAAAGTACACAGTGGATGGAAGTTCTAGTTCAGATTTTTTGAATGAGGAGACTCCCTTGCCCAGAATGAACGTGTATTTGGAAGATTTTTATGCCATGAGAGATAAGGGTGTTTGTGCAGCGGATGCAGGGTGGATGGTGTTGATAGCAATTGAGAGTGAGAAACTATTAATGAAGAAAACTAAGTATAAACGTGAGCGTATTAAGGCTTCGAAGCCTTGGCCTTATGGTTTGGATCGTGTGCAAAAGGTAGACGACTTTCTGGAAGACTTTGAGAGGTATGCAAGTGAGCAGTTTGGAAGTGATAAGAATAGATAGGGCAGTGGAACTTAGAAATTTCTTGGATGGCCATGCGAGACGTGTGTATTTTAATGTATATAAGCCGGGTGTTAAATACGAAACAGTTGTGTCTCGAATTAAAAGTTGGTGTAGTGAAGAAACGACAGGATAGTAAAGTTGTAACTCAACGTGAATTTTGGATAGCAAGATGAGAGAGAATGAAAAGCTGGGTGAATATGCGCTCCGGCTCCAAACACTGTATGAAGCAGCAGTGCCTGAGGGGGAGAGAGATAAACAGGCCTTGAAAGAACAATTCATGGCTACGATCCCTCCAGAGACGGCAAGGAGATTTAGAGCGCAAATGGGTCGAGATGTAGAAGGTAAAAAGCTAAGATGAAGAGATATAGTTTCATGGGCATTAGACGATGATGCTATAGGCGATAGGATGTACAGGAAGCAGGAAGAGGTAGTCCCGTTACCGGTATGGGCGTTTGCACAGGAAGGACAAGCTGGCGCTTCACCCTCGTATAGCCGTGTATTGCAACAGGATAGACTCCAACAAGGGCATTACCAGTTCGGACAACCGCAGGTGGCTTACCAAGGCCAACCATCTGCTGCTAAGAATGTGCAAGCTAAGAGGGATTTGCAGTGCAAGTATTGTAAGAAAAGTGGACATGTTATGAAAGACTGCTGGAAAATGAAAGGTTTGTGTTTGTTGTGTGGTAGCCAGGGACACAGAGCAAGTATGTGTGATAAAAAGCGTGACTTAATTAGGGCATAGTGAGAGTGCTTACTTGTAAATATGTATATAATTGGGTATTCTGTATTATTTTTTTCCCTTTTTGTATTTAAGTGACTTGCAATATTTTACTAGGGAAACCAGTCTGTCTGTCTCGTGTGTGTGTGCTACAGAATGTATGGTTAGAATGAAATTTTATTTCATTCTTAGGGTGGGGAAGTGTAACAGGGTGCATGTTGTGATTTCTGGATGATCCGTTGGGTGGTTGGTTGTATGGTATGTGATACGTGGCTAAATTTCGTGCGTGCTTGAACTTTTGAGTTTTGGTTGCTTGGAAGCGGACAGCTGGTCTTGAACTGGAAATTGTGGTGATTAAACCGTGTAAAATTTAAAATAAGAAACATCATCGAAGGTTTCCCTGTAAAGGAATTGTTTGTATTAGATTTGGTTTGGAGACAGCATACTGTAACAACAGTAACCTAAGAATTGTCCTCTGCAAAAGAGGAGACGGAGTTGGGAGCCAGATCTTATAACTGCTTGTAAGCGCCCTGAATAAACCCCATTATTTTATAAGTGCCAGTGATTTAAGTATTTAATATTGTAGGTTTAAGTTTAGGTTAAGTTAAGTTCGGGTTTAGGTTGTTAAATTTAGGTTAAGTTTAAGTTAAGTTTGTTAGGGTAATGATAACTTGTTTATGCAGCCTGATTTACTTTGTATATATTAATATATAGTTTTGTAATCTAATGTTTTACTGTTCCTGGCTGGGACGGCCTCGCGCTGTAAAGGGGACATATATATATTCGGTTGTGGAATCCTGGTCACGGTAACAGTATATAGATATATAGTTATGTAATTCATTAATTGTAACAAAACCGTTTTTACAAAGGTTGTAACGATTTTGGTAATTATTATAATGTATATGAGGAACATGCCGTACCTCCGTTTGTTCAACTTTTTTTAGTTTTTGTTTTAAGTAGTGTGACAAGCAATCTTTAAAAAAAAAAAAAAAAAAAAAAAAAAGTGCTTACGAAAAACTTATTGTCAATTTCAGACTTATATCCCCCGCTTAGTCACTCAATTCCCCCGAATGTAGTACTCCAAACTTTGTTTTTTTTATTTTATTTTTATTTTAACACCCCAACCCCAGTTGAACCCAGTGTCGACCAAAACCGTTTTTACAAAAGTTTTTAACGAGTTTTATAATTATTTGATTATATGATGACAGAAATAGCGTAATAATTAATCGATCATGTACCTAATTTATCCTGCTCTGTACGATCGGGAAATTTACCCGTATGACCGCACATACCCTAAATTTCAGTCATTTAATTTTTAATAAAACTTCTACGCAATAAAACATGTATTTGTCTATATGCAAACAAGTCTTCAGATTTAAAAAAATCAAATAATTCAAATTCTATCAACATTCAACGAAAAAGTATGATTTTTCTACTTAACAAGCAAAAATTATTAAAACCTTTTTAATTTTTTTTTTATTATATAAAAATAATTTTTAATGAAAAATTTACCTGTAATTAGATTTTATAATAATTGACCTTGAGCTTAAAGGATTTTATAATATAATAATAATAATAATAATAATGACAATAATTGATTTATGTTTTTTAATTTGTATTTTAATTTTATTTTGTTCAATTAATCGTGAGTAACTGTCCTTAAATTGTTATTGTACCATTTGTAAGGTATCAAACGAAAATTATAGTCAAATTGACATACTACTAGAGTATATGGCTATGAATTTTAGTAGTCGAAATTAATTGTGTGTCAAAATTCAATTTTAAAACCGTGTGAGATGTACTTTCAATTAATTGTAAGTCCTCTAAGTTCGTTTTTTTTAATTACCTAATACGTGTAACTAATTAATTATGTAAAATCTATAATCCTAATTGAATTTTATTACTTTTGACACATATTCGAATTCATTTACGTTCCGTCCCTTCAGTCACTTTTGCATTAAAAACTCGTATGCAAACATCATCGTTATAATCTTAATAATTTTTGCTTACTATATATAAATTCTCGTTCATGCATTTATTAAGTTGTTTTATCTATTCCTTAACGTAAATGTATATATATATATATAACCCTAAACCCATCTTAAATTATTATACATCATTTTTAAACTTTGTTAATTCAAAAAACCTTCCAAATCCCTACACATTTGACCATAGGTCTATACATCATCCATTACGTAATTCTATTTTTACCTACACTAATCAATAAAAATTAGCTTATAGATTGTACGATTATATTTTTCCCTTTTACCTATTCATTGTGAATGTAATTTTCCCCACAGAAAAAAAAATATAAATAAAATTTTTCTAAAAATTTTATCATTCTTTGTCTAGCTTAATTGTTTATCTAAATTAAAGTTTTAATCTTTGAATTTTTATATTTTTATCATAGCCCTCTACGCGAGTGTCATGTTAAAAAAAAAAAAAATTTATTACTCTGCATTGTACTCGACCACGCGAAATCGTTCTGTATAAAATTTGTATTGTAACTAATGGTACCCTGTTAGGATGTTATTTCTCATTTGTATTGTATTAATGGTACCCTATTAAATTATTGTATAAATATCATTTTTAAAAGGGGAGAGTAATGTAAAAAGTGAACAATGAACAATTCCTACACCATCATTATATGAATTCATTGTCCATTTTTACATAAGAAACCAAAAATCACATAAGCGAGTTTTGGATAGAATTTCGATTGTACGTCTTTATTCATTCCTGTATTTTTCTAATTCATCTTTCTAATAATGACTTATACACTATGACGTCACAAAATAACTTTATTCTCTTTACGTTTCCCACTCTGTGTCTCTAATTCGTTCTTGTAAATCTTCCTAACAATGATTTGTACTATACGTAAAAATTCAATAACTATGACGTCACATTTTCCCGTCATTTATTTCCCTAAGGACTAAACACTCTATAGAAGTCATTATTTATATGTTATGTAGCATAAACATTATTATTGAACCATACTCATTCTTACATTCATGTTCTTTCTTGACCGCTATCCTTTATTAATTTTATTACTTATTCATTCATCTACCTATTGTCTACTTATGCCCTATCAACTTATCAGTCTATGTTTACTCGTGTCAATCATGAAATGCAAAACTTTCGCAGTTCGTTCGGGAACGCGAAAAAACGTTCTCGTATTATTTTTTTCAATTTTACTTTCAAGTGCGTTCAACCCTCGCAAGATATTCAAAAATGCTGAGATTAAATTATCGAATTTCGCTGACTAGCAGATTCGAGCGCCTCAAAGATCAGATGCCTCCGTCCGCTCTGATTTCAAATTCATAACATTATAACATATTATTTCGTAAATAAATTATCTCGTAAGTGCCATGTACTTTGTATTATATTTCTAACATCTTAATTGTCCATATATAAGAAACACTGTAAAACGAAAAGTTATAGTAACTGTTTAATTGTAATTAACTGTAATACTTTAAATTAATAATAACTTGTAATGTACTTCAGTGAAACTGTAATTAAATGTAATGATTTAATTTATCATGTAAGAATGTACTTTAAAATGGAAGTGTAATTAAACAACAAGTGAATGTGAATTAATTGGTAATTGTAATCGTAATTGTAATGAACCAAAATTAATACGTACTCAGTCATGTACTCAAAATTGTGCTTATGTGCTATTACGAAATGATATTGCCGTCAAAAATGTAGAATCGGCGATACTGTTGTTTTTTTTATTTATATTTTTTAGTTGAAATCTTTCAAAAAACATCTGATTATGTGTTTAAAAAAAGGGGGGAAACTTAACCTTCGATTGTCTCCCCCAAACATTTAGACTATATTATACTGTACTTGTAAAATTACTTCACTTCTGATTAGCACTTCATCGTTGCACTTCATCATTGTACTTCAGATTAGCACCTCATTAGGAGGGGGCAGAGGCCCCTTGCCTTCTTAATATATTTTTAGATTCCGGCCTGAGCCATGGTCGAAAGAGGTCGAACCTCTACCCCTGTAAATTCAGAGTACCTGTATATTTTTAAGAAGTAAACCACAGTAAAAGAAGTTTTTATCTTTTTCCTTCGAGCCGTACTCTCTTCAGGAACTCAGTCAGTCAAGTCGACAAGTTGTAAAAGTGAAAAGTCGATAATTTTAGTATAAGAGAAAAGATCAGAGAATTATAAAAAGAGAAGAATTAATAAGCGAGAGAAAAGAATTAGAAAGAATTATAGAAAAGTATAAAGAAGAAATATCCGTTGCAGCCTCCTAACCAGAACCCCCCGTCGAATCCGAACCGACTCAGGGCCATAAAGGGGGGGGTTAACATATATATATATATATATATATATATATATATATAATGCAAACCCACAAGGAAAAAGAAAAATGATTCCAAGGCCTTTCGTGACGAGGTGTACTTCTGAATACACGAAAGACCCGAAAGGCCTTGGAATCATTTCTCTTTTTCCTTGTGGGTTTGCATCATTCATGCATTTCACGTGTCTAATTGTGAAATTCATCCCATATATATATATATATATATATATATATGAGAAAGTCCATTGCTCCTCCAGCAGAATCCCCCCCCCCCCGGAGATGGAGGGGGACTGGGAGGAGCGAGTGTGTTGCGTACCCATCGATGGCTTATATTATTTATATTTGTAACATCTTTAATAGAAGAAATTTCGAGTTAGATGAAGCTGAGATGGATTAGGCTACACCGTCTTTTGAAAGCACTTTTCCATGTGAAAGTTAGTTCCAAAGCAGGATGCAGCGTACCCTTCGGAACCTTCTCGCGTACCTCTGCCCTAGCCGTTAGGCGTGTTCAAACGAACATAGCGGACCCCTTCCCAGTACCCCCTCCCAGAAACGGGTACTGGGAAGGGCAGTTGTGTTACTAATGCCTTCCCTGGTTCACCTTTAATGCGTATACTAAATTTGGTGTAGACTACCGAGCTGTTTAGCCGTGTATAAAGGAACAAACATCATCATCATCCACTACACACACACACACACACACACACACACACACACATTGTGTGTGTATGTGTACACTTCATGTGGATTCATTTAGGCCACATTCCAAAACAAATATAATTATAAGACCTGAACAAAGAAAGACGAAAAGAAACTTGAAAATTAAAACTTTGGTAATTTGGACACCAAATAATGAATTTCCGTTTTGTAAACACAATTGTCTACTTCTTATTTGCGAAAAGGTAACAACCAAGATTCATAACCAACACTTATTTCTCTTTAATATTATCTCGTCGTATGCTGTAAGTATACTTAATTTACACACACACACACACACACACACACACACACGGTGAATCTCTTTCTCGCCACATACAGTATATACACACATCTCCGGAGACCTGATAGTGATAATGCGCCCTTTACGAAATGGCAGACAAAGACCTTTTGTCAGTTTTATATCTTCACAGACGATTTTCACAGACATTTGCGGAAAAAGTTATTAATTGTTAATATTGTGTTTTTGTTTGGATATTTCATTCTTTTTGGTAAACCAGTTAGTCCAAGAAATCTACTGAAACACTGGGACAAAATTGCAACATAATTTTTTCTAGCATTTTCATACAAGTAAAACAATACTTTATAACATACTAAAAGTCTACCAAAGTGTGTGTATGGAAAATATGAACATTTCTATATCATATTTTTTCAAATATTTCATAAAAATGCTAAAACTTTTATTTCTCAATTGACAATAAGTCATGTTTCCAACGGGCTTAATTTTATATAAAAATAATACAAAGCGTAGTAAATCTCTTTATTCCTGCCAACTAAGTAGTTTTGTACACAGACATGCAAAATGAGTTGTACTTTTTCATAAAAATGCACTTATTTAGTAGCAGTGGTGGTGTTGGTAGTAGTAGTAGCTAATTATGTTTTTCTTTTGTTTCAGATTCTTCCTGGCTCAATGCGGCAATGAAAGCGCAAATTCTCATTTCTTGACTGTATAGAACTGCAATATTCAAAAGATGGATATCTGTGTTTTATGCAATGACACTTTAAATGATGGGCGTGATACAGTAACTTTGCGTGCTAAGGGCAATGATGGCATAAACAATTCAAGTAAAGAGAGAAGATAATATAACTGCAAAACCGGGAGACAGAGTGCATACAGAATGCCGTAAAAATTACACAAATCCTAAATATATCTCTTTGAAGAAACAGTCAGTGGGTGCACCAGAACCATCTACTTCCTGCTCTCTTCGTCCAGATAAGTCTCAGTTCCAGTTCGGTAAAAACTGTTTGTTTGTGGGCAGAAAGCAGATAGTAATGGACGCAGCATAGTTTTCCCGGTGCGCACTAAGGATTTTCAAAACATGATATCAGAAACGTGCCAGAAGCTCCAAGATGACTGGTCTGATATAGTTCATGATAAAATTCAATACTGCCAAGACCTCCATGCAGCAGATGCGGTATACCATCAGGACTGTAGTGTGAACTTTCTTACTGGTAAAGGAATACCCGCAGGCTCATGCAGAGGATAGTGCAGGTTTTTCAAAAGGGAAAAGAGAGGTCGTCCATCAGATGTTGACATGGAGACAGTTTTTGCTCAAGTGACAAGTTATACTGAAAATAATGTTGAAGAGCAATTAACCATTAATGACATGGTAAAGCAGATGGAGGAACTGCTGAAAGGTACAGATATTACACCGTACACTGTAGAAATCATGCAGAATTGCTGCTGCAGTACGTCCGAATGTCACAACATTTGGTTTACCATCGATTTCTGCGATTATTATTTTGTCGCCAAAATATTTAATTAGTCGCCTTTTCATGTGTTTTACACTGTACGGCGTACAGTGTAAAACACATGAAAAGGCGACTAATTAAATATTTTGGCGACAAAATAATAATCGCAGAAATCGATGGTAAACCAAATGTTGTGACATTCGGACGTACTGCAGCAGCAATTCTGCATGATTTCTACATTCTCCCCAAAAAGGAAGACCCTGAATCGAGAACATTCGTCTCATTCAAACCGCCGCTCAACTGATCAAAAATTTTATAAAACTCTTAAGCACAGCAAATCAAAACTATCCAAGCTCTTATGACATGGAATCTCCTGATAACGGAATCGCGTATCTTCCACATACATTGAAGATTCTGTTGCAAAATATGTTTGTTGGAAAAGACACTAGTATCAAAGTTGCGTCCATAGAACAAGCCGTAATGCAGTCAGTTCTTCCTCGAATTATTGCAGTTCCATTGCAGATAGGTCTTGCTGTCCAGCTGGATCATTAGTTTGGGTCACGATTCCTCATTGACTCTCTACATGAAAAACGATTTTGTTCTGCATATTCAAAAGTGAAGAAGTTTGAACGCAGTGCTGCAGTCTATCAAGGAACCGAAATTTCGGGATTCACACCAGAGCACCTTCAGAAAGTAATCAGATGCAATTGTAAAGCTGACTGCAGAACAGCATGCTGTACATTAGGGTGGCCCACTTTTCAATTTTTTTTGAAAAGTATAGGTGATCGTGGTTTTTCCCATTATTTGGCACTTTACTAGCACATTGGTACCATTTTTACAAATATTGATCAATATTTAGGGGTCTCGCATCGACCTTGAAATTACTAATTTTTTTTTAAAAATGCGTACTTTTTAACTTTTTACTGAATCAAGATAAATCATTAAGTAGGGATGTTTTCTGAATCCTCTTAATGAGAGAAGTCGTTTGGTGTGCCTGCCAATGTCATACGACTAACGGTTTAAAGGTTGTGCCTGTATACAGGTAATACCAATGTGCTAGTATAGTGCCAAATAATGGGAAAAACCACGATCACCTATACTTTTCAAAAAAATGAGTCACCATACCGGGCGGAATGTATAATGTATATAGGTAATTAGAAAATGCACTATGCCTGTGCCAGGTACCTAACCTATTTCTTTTTTTGCAGATCATAACATTTGGAAATTCTGTCTGAGTTCCTAATCCTTTGTCATGGACAAATCGATGGCAACCATAACTGGAAGAACTCTTGAAGCTACAAATAGAGAGTCATCAAAAGGAAAGGCGAAAATAACATCGCTACCTTCTCTAAGATCGGCCTCGGAAATTTTTTTAGTTGGCCAACCGTCGTCCTCCATCAGTGGTAGCAAATTGCCAACAACACGGCAGGTTTTGCAATACTTCTTCAGTGTTATCCAGTACACTGCTAACATGAAAGACGCATTAAGAAGAAACCGTAAACAACATCTTAAAGTTTTGGAACATGGCCCGCATTAAAACAATCACAAAGCTCAACTGCGAACGGAAGCTAGAGGCATTGTGGAAAGAATGGCACTTACTCCAAAAGAGCAGAAAACGAGAAACTGACACCGGAGGAAAACGGCAGAAGTTTTTGGACAGTGTGGACAAGCTGTGGGATATCGGAGCATCTGACGCTGTCGAAGATATAAAGAAGAATCGACTGCTGTCCGACAAGGACAAGAAAGAAGACATTGACTTCTACCTCGATCAACGTGGTCCTCGGGTGGCAACGATGAGGGGGAACGATAAAGTTTTCGCTGTAAAAAGAAAGCTACAGGAAGGAAGAAAACGTCTCGCCAGGAGCCGCAAACCTCAAAGTGTGCATACGAACCGGAGATGAGGCCATGGAGAATGATGATACTGGCATGTCAGGAGAGTCGGAGACAGAACTAGCGTTCCCCCTGCCGAAAGAGCCAAGTGTGTCTGTCAATCTTCCTCGCCGCATCCTTAATGCACCTGCTGTCATGGAAGTGGCTGATCGTTTCCGCATGTCCAATAATCAGGTGCGTATTGTGTATAGTATTCATCGATAGCGTCAGTTTTTAAAGTGTCCCGTAACCCACATGTATTCTTGACAGTTTCCTTTCCACTTTCCATTCTCTACATAGGTAGTAAGCATTGTGGCTGCTATCACACGTTTGGCGAATCCACCAGCAGACCTCAATCAGTTCAGCATCTCGAAAGAAACGACTCGCCGGGGGAAGAGTGTCACATCGCCGTGAAGTGGCGACGGCTGTGAAGGACTCCTTCACGCCACCGAGGCACACTGTTGTCCACTGGGATGGCAAAATGGTCAAGGTCAGTTGATTAAGTTTTCATAGCTATCAATTTAGTAATGAGATTCATGAAGCATAATGTCAATTAAAAAGAGAACTGAATGTGAACAAAAATAGGTTACTTTACAACCATGAAATTGAAATATATGGCATGTGTTTCAGAACTTCCTTGGAACGGTATCTGTGGCCTCAGACCGTCATCTTCGCTTATGCAGCAACAAGGTGGGTGACACTGTGAAGCAACAGATGGCAGAGAAGCTGTCCCACCTCCCTGTACCCAAAGACTTCACATACGAGAACGTCTCAGTCGACGAGATGACGCTACTCCCCGACCTGATCGACGAGTCCTCCTGGTTCTTATTTGCAGGTCTGAAGATGTATGGGTCTTCGTGGCTCACCCTGCCAACTGATAAGGGGACGAGAACGAGGACTTTTGTCGTCTGAAGGATGTGATCTCTAATCTCCAGGTCACCAATGACGTCGCTGAAAGAGGAGTCCAACTGATACAAGACTATGCGAACACGGTCACAAAGGACGAGGCACAGCTGCAGGATCTTCTGCAAGTGGTGGAAAAGAACCGGAAAGAGCTCGGCGACTTCAAGAAGTCATCACTCGCCACGATGACATAGCACAGAGGGACAACGTTGCAGCCAGTGACGTGTGATAGTGGTCAATACAATGCAAAAGTGATTGTTTAAGTTATTGTTTCTTTCTTCTTTATTTGTCTGCTATTTGCTGATTTTTTGAAAAGTATAGGTGATCGTGGTTTTTCCCATTATTTGGCACTATACTAGCACATTGGTATTACCTGTATACAGGCACAACTTTATTAGACCGTTAGTCGTATGACATTGGAAGGCACACCAAACGACTTCTCTCATCAAGAGGATTCAGAAAACATCCCTACTTAATGATTTATCTGATTCAGTAAAAAGTTAAAAAGTACGCATTTAAAAAAAAAAACTCGTAATTTCAAGGTCGATGCGAGACCCCTAAATATTGATCAATTTTTGTAAAAATTGTACCAATGTGCTAGTATAGTGCCAAATAATGGGAAAAACTACGATAACCTATACTTTTAAAAAAAATTTGAAAAGTGGGCCACCCTACTCTACATGCAGGAAACATGAACTCTCTAGTTCATGTTTCCTAATGTTTCCTCACGTTTTCCTAACATTCTAATGTTCTCCGATGTGTGGTGAATGTAAGGGTGTCAGTTGTATGAATTCCCCTCAAATGGATCTGGAAGTGGATGATAAGCTGTGAATTGGAAGTAGTCACTTTGTCCTTCAAAGATGAATTGTTTGCTTGTTCCCTCCTTTGTCACTGGAACTATAGGTACATCACACTCTCAATATAAACTTGATGAAACCTAATTTTTTCAAATTAAGGTTTATGTCGTTTAGTATTTTGTGCTTTATTTACTTCTGAGGAAGCGTGTTTTATATTTATATACAGGGTGTCCCATAAGTCCGGCATCATAGGAGAAATTCATATTTTTCTATTTCTACAAACCATAATTCATATTTTTCTTATGCTTGGGATGCCAATTTCCCGTCCACCATTCTCTTCAGCGACGAGGCTGTTTTTTATGGAAATGGTGAGATAAATCGACAGAACACCCGCTACTGGTCTCAAAACAACCCTCACTGGTATACCTCTTCAAAGGAACAAGGTGCATCTCGGGTGATGGTATGGTGTGGCATTTGGAAGGATCGCATCATAGGCCCCCCTCTTTTTCGATGAACATGTCACTGGAGGCACCTACCTACGTATGCTCAAGGAAGAAGCATTTCCCAGTGTCTTGAACGAAGAAGGAAATTTCCCAACATGGTTCCAACAAGACGGCGCTCCTGCACATTACAGCACCCAAATAAGGGAATACCTGTACCAACAATTCCCTGGTCATTGGATAGGACGTCGAGGGCCTGTGGAATGGCCAGCTAGAAGCCCGGATCTCACGCCACTAGATTTTTATCTCTGGGGCCACTTGAAAGCGCTGGTATACGCAGAGAAAATTAGGAGTGTTGAACATTTGCGGCAGCGCATTATTGGGGCATGTAACACCATTACTCCTGACATCATTCACCGTGTGCTTGCTGACTGGGTATCACGTCTGAATTTGTGTATTGAAAACAATGGTGGACATATTGAGCACGTTCTGTAAATAAAAGCTTTTGTTTTGCCTTTTTTTATTATTTTCCTATGATGCCGGACTTATGGGACACCCTGTATATATATATATATATATATATATATATATATATATATATATATATATATATATATATATATGTGTGTGTGTGTGTGTGTGTGTGTGTGTGTGTGTACACGTGCGCGTGTATGCGATACATATATCTGACACCTTACAACAAAATAAATTTCTGTTTTAAGCAGTTTTGTGTTTTGTTTTAATTCCAAAAACACTAAAATACCCATATACTATCTGTATAGGTAAATGTTCCTAGTGAGTAAAGTTCCTCTCCCCCTCGTGCCGTAGCGCAATGTTTGCATTTGAAAGTGTCCATACATACTGTATGATAATTCAACTATCTAAGATGGTTAAAGTCTAAAATAATATTTTTACAAATGATGTGTTAATCATTTCTATGAAGGTATACCGAGTTTCAAAATCAACCTTTTTCAATGTTCAATTTTGGTAAACTTTTCATATGAAGTTTAGAAGTGTTTCTCATTGTCAAATCTATTCTAATACTTGTGACGGCCGACCTGCGAAATTTGTTGCTTATGGCCGGCCAAACCACTGGCCAGATTTGGATGAGACTTACTTAAGGGATAGGGGTAACTGAGGCCGGGAAAGAACATAGACTATGTAGCGGCGGCCTCTGAGGTCATCTAAGGCTGATTGAGGCCGTTTTTGCCGTTTCCCGGCTTATGAGGCCAAATTTGGACTTGCTTATGAAATCAAAAGTTGTAGGAAATGGTCGATTTAGAACACAGAAACGGTTCCACGAGAGAAAAAATTATTAGGTAAAAGTTGCTTCAAATTAATCGAAACCTACGGTAAAATTATGAAATGCCTGGTTAGGTTAACTGAATGCCCGGTTAGGTCAACTGTAGGCCCTTGACGATCGATTGGTTAAGTCGTGATGTTTTCGTTAAAACTAACGAAAATATCACGACTTAACCTAACCAATCGTCAAGGGCGTACAGTTACTGTATTTTACGCCTCATAAGACGCTACTTTTTGTCAGGCTGATAAATCTTCGAAATATTTTTTTCCTAAATATTCTTTGCTAAATATAGGGTGCGTCTGACCACTTGTAGCGTCTTATGAGGCGTAAAATACGGTAACCTAACCGGCCATTCAGTTGATCCAACCTGGCAGTCATTTAACCTAGTTGGTTAATTTTTACATTCACGTCTCATTCTAAAGTTGCTTAAAATTAATCGAAACCTAAGGGGAAATTATTGAATGCCCGGTTAATTGAATAGTACTGCGGGATATTTTTGATACCCGCACGAAGGGCGGGTTCTCTGCTAGTATGCTAACAAACTTTCTGTTGCAGTTGTGTCCACGTTCAGCCAAATTATCGTAGATTGCTTGGAGTAAGTAATAAAAGGTACTTTTGCATTATCCTCCCAACACTAATTTTTTTGAAGCCGACTAACTACGGCTAACGCCTGCGGCGGGCTGTTTTTAACCTAACCTAACCTAACCTAACCAAACCTAACCTAACCTAACCTAATCCCAACACTAATTTTTTTTATAATGGAAGGAAAATAAAGGGACCTTTTCCAGTTTGTGTACCGTTTTTCATATAATTTATTTTTGAGAATATTTTTGTTAAAACTAACGAAAATATCACGACTTAACCTAACCAATTATCAAGAGCGTACAGTTGATCTATTAGTAAATAGTAAATACTATTCCAGAAACAAACAATGTTATAATTAATAATAGATCAACTGTACGCCCTTGATAATTGGTTAGGTTAAGTCGTGATATTTTCGTTAGTTTTAACAAAAATATCCTCAAAAATAAATTATATGAAAAACGGTACACAAACTGGAAAAGGTCCAAATAAAGTACCATAACCAAAACCAAACTAACATTATATAAAAAAATTAGTGTTGGGAGGATAATGCAAAAGAACCTAATAAAATTTAAAAACAAAACCAATTAGTAATTTGTTATGCTTTTTAAAAAAAAAATTCGAGGCGAAACTTTTCCTAAACTGTACATGTCATTTGTTTACATATTACTGTACGCACAACATACGTGTTCGTATTCTCACACTTTTTATTTGGCTTCATGCATTTACCTCACATACACCATAAGAAAACGAACATCGGCTCAAAATACCATAAGCCCATAAAGTATTCAATCTAAATCTAAGTTACGAAGATTAGAGATATATATTATAGATATATATATATATATATATATATAACAGTACAGCAATACCTCGAACATCGTCGCTAATGCGTTCCTAGAAAAGGCGACGATATTCAAAACAACGACGTTCAAGGAATGTAATCTACGGGAAATAAGAGGTTCCGTTCTCAGATTGTTTTTTTTGTCAAAATCAGGATTTTTGCATTACAAATACAGTACAAATACACTCGTTTTAACAGTTCAATCACAGGAAAAACATCAATAAGAAACTGTTCAATTCAAACCTTTTATTTAAACACTAAAATTTATAATACGAACGAAAAAATTAAATTGGAAATTATTTTTAAGCAGAACATTTGTCTACTGTTCAATTTAAACCTTCTATTAAACATGAAAAGGGGAAGGGTGATGCTGCCAGGCGTAAGACGACGAAATAGCAAAACCAAGACGATGATGTAAATCTTAGTCGCAAGCATAGCAACGACGAAAGCGCAGAACAACGAAGTTCAAAACAACGATGTTCAAGGTATTACTGCGTGTGTATATATATATATATATATATATATATATATATATATATATATATATATATATATTTAGTGGTTAACCGGATATCCGCATCCGCATCTGCGGATATCCGCACCATTTTTAACATTCGCATCCGCACTTCTGACTGCGGATATTACCTCTAATAAATTATGCAATTTACAATTAAATTAGCTTATAAAGTAGCTTATAAGGCCCAGTCATGCACATTTCATGTAAAGTATTAATTATTAATGAACAAACAAATAAATATATAAACCTCAAAATATAAATACCTGTAACACAGAAAATTGAATGAAACTTGTTTCATTGAATTTTCTGTGGCTGAAACTCTTGAGAAAGTTATTATTTTTATCATAATGAAAACATTAATATTATTTTAATTCTTATGCATTGCCTGCCATAATAGTAATATCACGAAATTTGAAAAATCATGTCATATATTCATAATTCTATATTATATTGATAGATTAACTAAATATCCGCATCCGCGGATATTGAAATTAAAGATCCGCATCCGCAGATGTTGAATAACTGACATCCGGTCCACCACTAATATATATATATATATATTAAAGTTCTTTACTTATTTTCTATAAAACTGAAATAATAAACAAAAAGAAATAAGAAATAAAATTTGAATTCAAAGAAGGTAGAAAAAAGAAGATAAATAATGTAATATTTTAAGTTATTCGCTGTTTCTCTCATCGGGATAAAACGATGTTTCGACCTTCAATGCTTCCGGGAGTGGATGGAAATACCTTGAAGGAGACTGTTCATTCTCTTGTTTTATTCAGCGACAATTTCGACATTTACATGATGGCGATTCTTTATTGCTGCAGGATGAAAGAACATTTCATATAATCAGGTGATTTTTATCTTTTCAAACATAACATTAAAGAAACTATATATCGTGAAATGGCTAGTTGATATATATATGTATGTATGTATGTGTGTGTGTGTGTGTGTGTGTGTGTGTGTGTGTGTGTGTACTATGATACGTACATAATAATGGCGTAAATATAGTGTTAATTAAAACAGACAGCCACTTGGCTAATCCTTACCTTTATTTTCAAAGAATAAATTTTGTTAGGTGCATCCTTTGTCGTGATAATACTTGCAAAAAACTTTTAACTTGTAAATTCGAGTATGTTTCGGATGTTCATAAATTTAATTAATATGTTCCGTAAAAGTCGTAAATTTAATTCATATAAGTCGCGGACAGATTTAGAGCATAATTTAGATGCATGAACATACTTATATTTTCATGAACTATCTTCGTACATAAGAGAATCGCTGATTTACATTACATTTTAGAGACTGCAAATTAATATTAATTCCGTTTAACACGATTTTCATTGGTGTTTTTAATTATAGTCTTTCTCTAACGTGAAGGCGAGTTAGTAAATGATTTGGAATGACTTTCCTGTTTTTAGAAGCAATTATTTCATCGTATAAAAAAAAACAAATAAGGGAGCAAGTGTAGTTTACGTCCCTCTGTGGCGCCTAGTGTAGTTTACGTTCCCCTACATTATCCTAGTGTAGTTTACGTTCCCCAACTTTGTCCACGTATACCTAGTCAAATAAAATGTTAAAACTAACGAAAATATTACGACTTAACCTAACCAATCGTCAATTTTTTATATATATAATTATTTCACGAAAGTAACACGTGAAAAATATTTATGATGAATAAAACCACGAAGGAAAGGAAACAGAGAGGTACTCAAGCGCTTTCGTCTAATGACGTCATCAGGAACATTCAGTGTTCCTGAGGATGTCATTAGACGAAAGCGCTTGAGCACCTCTCTGTGTTTCCTTTCCTTCGTGGTTTTATTCATCATATATATATATATTGACGATTGGTTAGGTTAAGTCGTAATATTTTCGTTAGTTTTAAAGTTTTATTTGATGGATTCATTTAAAAAATGTCTCCTAAAGATCCTAGTGTAGTTTACGTTCCCCAACTTTGAACTAGTGTAGTTTGTGTCCCCTTTTGCGTCAGGGGAACGTAAACTACACTTGCTCCAAAATAAGCTTCTCCACAAAACACAAACGCGCATCAGTGAAGGTCATCGGCATGAGTGTCGAATGAAAATTCATTCAAACCGATTGTGTGACGTACGCTCATTTTACAAAATTTTGAAAGGGAGTTTACCTAATCCAGATTAACCCGACTTCATCTAATTTAATTTATTCATACTTTATTTTATCTTTGTATCTCTAATAAATTACTTTCATCTCCCTATAAACCCCTGCCTAGTTCAACTCTCAGTATGTTGAAAGCGCCACACATATAAAATACTTCATAGATATCATGTACGAGTCGAATGATCTTAACCGCTTTTCACCTTATAAAGCCTGTGTGTGTGTGTGTGTGTGTGTGTATATATATATATATATATATATCACACGGAATTACTTTTATAATATGAGGAACAGTACTACTAGCTGTTTGTAATGTTTATGGAGCTCTATCTTTATTTTTGTGACAGTTGAACCTATTTTGGTTGACCTTTTTTCACTATCCAGTTAGAACATGTTGCTTCTTATTCTTCCATATTGAGCTTATTTTTAAAAAGAACTCCCTATCCATCTCGAACACCTGAAGTAAAACACGAAATATGTTCGAAGGTTTTGTAAAATTTAAAATCTTTAATATTCCGTTACTCTTTCACGCTCCCCTTTCAACGCCTACAGAAATGAGCGCGAGAGGCGCAAAATATCGCTTTACCTTTTAACGGAGAAAAGTATTTAGCCTTTCAAAAATGGTTTGGCGTTAATAGGCTTACAGCACCATTTTAGAGAGGTTTTTGGAATAAAACTACTTATGTTTAAAAACTTGGTAAACAATTTACTCGAACCAAATGGATTTTTTTAATGAATTCATAATTTAAAATCAATTTATTTCAATAATTTTTTTTTCATCTTTTATTACATTTAAAACATTTTTTTCAAATTTATCGTTTTTTTCATTCACAAGTCTCAAAATAAATACATTTCGATACATTATTCCTCTATTGCCGGTTCTCTCTCTCTCTCTCTCTCTCTCTCTCTCTCTCTCTCTCTCTCTCTCTCTCTCGCCAAATTCGCTGATGACACCAAGCTTGGGGCCAATGTTGGGACGCCCGAAGCGATCGAGGAACTGCGTGCGGACCTAGGTAGGATAGGAGAGTGGTCCGAAAAATGGCAAATGCCGTTTAACTTGGGTAAATGCAAAGTGATGCACATTGGCTACGCCAATCCCAAGTCGGACTACTCGATGTTGGGCAGTAATATCGAGGTGACTGATTTAGAAAAGGACTTGGGTGTGCTAATTAGCAGCGACCTTAAGTTTACGAAACAGTGTGTAGAGGTGGAAAAGAAAGCCCAGAAACTATTGGGTTATATCAGGAGGCAATTTCAGTTTCGGAACAAGGAGATTGTGCTCTCACTGTACAATTCCCTTGTTCGGCCGTACCTGGAGTATGCTGTGCAGTTCTGGTCGCCCACCCTCAGGAAAGATATTGAGAGGCTGGAGCGAGTGCAGGCGAGGGCCACAAAGTTAATCCCTTCCGTTAGGCATATGGGCTACAATCGACGGTTACGCGCCCTGAACTTGTTTTCGCTTGAAACTCGGAGGCTGCGCGGTCAACTGATCGAGGTTTTCAAGCTCTTACGAGGGTTCAACGATGTCGATTTTAGAAGTATGTTTAGTTTAAATGATAACCCAACTCGCAACAATGGTTGGAAGTTGGATTTGAAACGGTTTAGGACTAGTGTGTGTGGGAATTACTTTACGTATAAGATCTGTGACACATGGAACAGGTTACCTTCGGAAGTTGTGAACAGTTCCTCTGTGGATCATTTCAAGAAAAGATTAGACGAAATCTTGCACACTATTTGAGTGTGTAAAGACATTTAGGACCTCAGTCTGCGGAAATTTCTTTTCCTATAAAATAGTTAATATCTGGAACCAACTTCCCTCAGAGGTTGTTTCCAGTCAAAGTGTAAATCTGTTTAAAAATAGGCTAGACAAAGTACTGAACACACTCATAGTTTAAGATTAAAACCTCAGAAAACTCTGCAGGAGTTCGCTTGCTCGGTGTCTCTGTGAGCAAGCTAAATATAGAGCTATTTATATATTCTCCACTTTCCTGTAAAATTTCCTTGGCTACTTTTCCAGGGTCAAGGTATTTTCTTCAACCTTTTTCCGTACCTGCCTCTGGCAGGGAGGGAGCGGAGGGTGGGGAGAGAGCCTTCTACTTTTCTATCCAGTTTTCTACTACTGCTAGGATAGTTGAAAGAAAAATAAACTTTTACAAAATTTTCCCTGGCACCCGTTGCCATTGGTACCTCCTCGGTATGGGCCGCAAGGCCTTTTGAGGTACTTCTTTCCCTTGTAACTCCTTGTAACTCTCTCTCTCTCTCTCTCTCTCTCTCTCTATATATATATATATATATATATATATATATTTGCGGGCATAAGTCAGAGGGAGGCTGATCTGAACGACAAAATAATATTAGTGTGTGTTAGTTTCTCTTAGGAACAGTTTATTAATGTCTTTATATCCGTACGTGACAGAATTTACACTTGTAAAGAGCTGCATGGCATGAAGTTTCAACATTATTGATTTTTTCTGTTATTACAATAATCTGAAATCCATATTGCGCTGAACCTTTGGAATATATATATATATGATGGAAACCCACAAGGAAAAAGAAGATTCTTCCAAGGCCTTTCGTGTATTCAGCAGTACACCTCGTCGAGGAATGATGAGGTGTACTGCTAACTACACGAAAGGCCTTAGAATCATTTTTTCTTTTTCCTTGTGGTCTGCATCATTCATTTATTTCACGTGTTTAAGTGTGTATATATATATATATATATATAGGGTGAACCAAATGTAGGTGGACAGTAAATGATAACGTTTATTTTGAGAATACATATTTAATTTTTTTGTATACTATAATACAAAATAAAATTTAAATAAATTTAGTTATAATATTTAATATAATATAACACAAACACCATAGTTATAATGAACACCATAGTTATAATATAATATAACACAAACCGTATTCAACCTACTGTCCACCTACTTTTGGTTCACCGTGTATATATATATATATATATATATATAGAATGGCACTCACCACTCATAAGTATTCGTACGGAGAAATACTGTATTTCAGTTATATGCGTTCTTATTGTTTGTACCATGCATACAATAGTTATGAAAAGTTTACCGTTCGTTTGGAAAAATTTAGCGAATAAAAAAATTAGCTCAATTTCAATATATAACATCAAAGAATTTAAAGAAAATAAAAAAAAGTTAAAATGCAAAAGTTTTCAGACATTTTTTACAAAAATTATTTAATACTTTGTGTCTCTCCCCTTTGCTTGAATGATTTCAGTGATTCGTTTTGAGTATTTTTCTACAAGGTTTCGACATCTCTCAATGGAAATTTTAGTCCATTCTTCTAAAGAAAATTGTTGCAATTCATTCAAATTCGAAGAGCTTCTCTTGCGGAGAGTTTTTCTCAAATCAAACCATAAATTCTCGATTAAATTGAGATCGGAGTCGTGACTGAGCCACTCGAGAAGCTTGAGTTTCTTTTGGTGAAGCCATTTCATGCTGCTCTTACTTATATGTTTTGGATTAATATCTTGTTGCAGTACCCAATTGCGATCCAATTTTCTGATATTTCTTCGAACTCAAGATGTTATTGATGACAACAAGCTTTCCTGGACCAGAAACACTAAAGCATTTCCACAGAAGCAAACTACCACCACCACCATGTTTAACCGTAGGAAGGATGTTTTTCTCCTCGAATGCAGTATTGAATTTTCGCAAAACATACCGTTGCTCGCTGTTCCCGAATAATTCAATTTTGGTCTCGTCTGTCCAGAGAACTTTCTTCCGGAATGCAAATCTACTTATTTTGATGGTCGTTGGCGTACTTTAAACGAGTGTCCTTGCGCGCTTTTGAAAGCAGAGCTTTTCTTCGTGCAACTCTTCCATGCAAACCATTCTTTCTCAATGTACGACGTACAGTAGAGGGATAGACATCGGTCTTAGACAGTGTTAATGTTTGGCAAATATCACCTGCAGTCACCCGTGGATTTGCAGTAGCCATTCTTTCAATCTGTCTAGCTGTACGTTCTGAAATCTTGCAAGGCCGTCCACACCTTGGGAAAGTTTTGATTGTTCCAAAGCCTTTCCATTTCTTTATAACTGCAGCAACCGTCGTAAATGGAATTCGAAGTGCTTCTACTATCTTCCTGTAACTCTTTCCAATCTCGTGTGCAGCAATAACAGATATCTTAAAATCTATAGACAGCTCTTTACCACGACGAGTCGACGACTCATTGCTTGCTCATGATTTGTACAGTTATCCGTCTTCCATGAAGGTTCCCAACAAAAAATTCTAGAATACAAAATTGCCAACAGTCTCTAATCAATAAACATCCAACTACTGACAAAAATTTTAAATTCTTCAAACCTAAGGTGGGCACACAAAGTATTGAATAATTTTTTAAATGTACAAAAACTTTTGCAATTTAACTTTTTTATTTTAAAAAAATTATTTGATTATTTTACATTGTATGTTGGAGTTCAACTATTTTTTTTCATTTTTTAAATAAGAACGGTAAACTTTTCATAACTATCGTATGCATGGTATAAACGATAAAGACGAATATAACTGAAATACGTCTCTGTACGAATACTTACGAATACTTATTTACTTTTATATACTGTATATATGTATAAGTAACCTTTTTAATTACTGTAGAAAACTGATAAGCAGATACATTAATTATGTAATTATTAATTGCATCTTATAACCACGTGTTTATTATAAAGTAATTCATATTTTAAGCAAACAAATAAGTGACTTTTCTCTTTTATATAGTTTTCATTTCTGAGTCGATCATAGTTTATTCAATAAATGGATTACGTCAAAAATAAACTTTGTTTACAAAATTGAACGTTTTAAAGTCTGTAACCGCACACTATATATTATTATACTCATTACATACAACACATTTATATATATATATATATATATATATATATATATATATAATATATATATATAACAAATATGTTAAGATCTGTAGACAGTTCTTTACCACGACGTAAACAGCCAACGTACACTTACTTACTGTGAAACATAAGAATTTATAAAAGGGAGTAAATTTGGAGTTTCATATAGTTTTATTTATTTATTTTATTTTTATATTATATGAAAATGGGATGAACATCAATTGAAACGTGCAAAAACTATTACGTCTGTAAAAACGAAATGTTTAAAAATTGCAAATATTCTCAATTTTTGGTCCTGTTTGTGAGAGCAAGCCTGAGGTGGTATGAATTTATCCGTGGTTATAACTGGTGTATTTCTATGGCCTCGGGGAAAGAAACAAAACTGCAATGCAGTGCAAATTAACGAGCGAGCAAAAGAGGATTACGAACTCTGTTACTCATGTGAATAAAGCATTCTGATTCCAGTGGTGACCAATCATGTATGGAAGTTTCGTTAGTAAGTTGATCCTCTAAGTCTATGACATAGTCTATGTACTTGACAATGATTGCGTGAGGTGCTCGTACCTTTAATGGATGTATGGGTGCAGCGGTGCTTTGTACGTAAAACAGTGAAACTTTTATTCTCTTTTTGAGACTTTATATGTAAACAGTCTGTGTCTTAAGTGTCCATATATATATCGGGTGGTCCGAAAAAAATGACGCATTTTTTAAAAATTAATATCTCAGTAACCCCCTTCCTTATCATGACAATTTTTATATGCAAGATACTTTCAAACTTCTTTTTTTGAATGCAAGAAACGGAATTCTGATATCTTTTATAGTTTTCTCGCAATTAACAAAAGTAACAACATGGGTCAAAAAAACAAAAAATCGCAATATAATATCCGTTTTTTATACGATATCATTTTTATACGATATCATGCGATATTTTTGCAAGTTATTACAAAACTCTACAGGAATGAACAAGTCAAATTGTGGATATTTTTATTTTTTAACAATTCGTCAGTACCCTTAATGATGTTGTCAGAGGAAGATCGTATTCTCATTAAAAATTGTTACTGTGAAAAAGGATGGAAGACTGGAAGGTTATTGCAAGAGTTTCCCGGCAAAAAGTGGAAAAGGCGTGCAGTGGAAAGACTCTTAAAGAAGATTCGCGAATCGGGAAGTACTGCCAGAAAACCAGGAAGCGGTAGACCTAAAACAGCTTCGGTTCCAGAAAATGTGGATTACATCAACGATAAAATCTGCTCTCAAGAAGATAAACCAGGAAGTCATTTGTCACAAAGAACAATTGCTAAACATTTGAATATTGGAAAGATCTGTACACCGAATAATTAAAGCACAAAAACTAAAAGCCTTCAAAAGAATAGTATCTTCTAGAAAAAGTGATAATGTTAAGGATAAAAGAAAAACAAGGTGCAGAAAGTTACTTGATAATTTCTCTGTCGTTGATATTAAAAAGATAGTCTTCACGGATGAAAAAGATTTCACTCTAGAAATTCCGCGAAACCGTCAAAATGATGTTGTCTACGGGCGTGGTAAAAAGTGTGACATTTCAATAAACAGATTGTATCATGAAACGTCAAGATTCTCCAAAAGGTTATGATATCTGCAGGGGTCTCTTGGAATGGCAAGACAGATGTTCATTTTATTGAAACTGAAAAGACAAAGGTGAATTCTGCAAATTACATTGAACTTTTAAGAACAAAATTGTTGCCGGATTGTCGTCGCCTGTATCAAGAAAATGATTTCATATTTCAACAAGATGGAGCACCGTCGCATACAAGCTACGCCACACAGTCGTTTCTGATTAGCAATACACCAAAATTAATAACGAAAAATGAGTGGCCACCACAAAGCCCAGATTGTAATCCTATGGACTACTCAATTTGGGAGTTACTAAAAGAGAAGGTTTACCGAGGTCGACGAGAAAAATTCACCGAATCAGAATTAAAAAGTAAAATACTTGAATCTTGGCAAGAAATTGGCATTAATGAAGTAAGAAGTATTATTTTTGTGTGGAAGAAAAGACTTAGATTAGTGTGTCAACAGAGTGGTGGTCCAATCGATCATTTACTGTAAATTAATTAGTTAAATTTCTGATTAAATTTTTCCTTTCTCATGATATTCGTTTTTTTGACCCATGTTGTTACTTTTGTTAATTGCGAGAAAACTATAAAAGATATCAGAATTCCGTTTCTTGCATTCAAAAAAAGAAGTTTGAAAGTATCTTGCCTATAAAAATTGTCATGATAAGGAATGGGGTTACTGAGATATTAATTTTTAAAAAATGCGTCATTTTTTTCGGACCACCCGATATATATATATATATATATATATATATATGCACCTCGGTGGTGTAGTGGTTAGCGTAGCTGACTACGAATCCATCGGCCCCGGAATCCAGACCCAGTGACAGCAGGCGGCGCTCAGCAAACCCAGCTGTTCATCTTTCAACACAATAAATATTGGTTGGTTGGTAAATAAATGGATATCCTGGGTAGCCTAGTGGTTAAGATGCTGGGAGGCTGGTGGGGCGTGGTTTGGATTCCACGTTAAACTGTAGGTCTAAGGTGGAGTGACAAGCTTGACCTTCGTCAGAATGAACAATTCGACCGGAAACTAAACCAAGGTTAACCATGGTATATATACAGGGTGACCCATAAACCTCAATCGGTTATAATTAAAACGAAAATCCATCTAGAGGATTTAAAAAAGAAATTAAAACAATTTAATTTTTTTAATTTTCTAAAATAATCAATAAATATTTCTAAACTTATTATAAAATTTTTACTTTGTTTGATTTTTGTATTTTCGCTTTAATTATAACCGATTTGGATTTATGGGCCACCCTGTATATATATTCCTAAGTAGCACCAATACTGAGCCAATTTTAACTCTCATTAACTCCGATTTTGTAAAAAAATCGAACCTGTAGGAAATACTTTTTTGAGGTTAGGTTACGTTAATTCAGATTAAATTAACCTAACTTAAAACAAATCAGTGGGTGTGTAAAAGTCTGAATTATGATAGAATGGAGTACGAGTTACTTGATTTATAGATATTTTTAATTAAAATCCTGACGCGGGTGAAATTTAATAAAAAAAAAGCGCTTTCTCTAAACTTCTTAAGAATTAATAATAAAAATAATAATAATAACTATATTAATAAGAGAAATAATAATAATAATAATAATAAAGTTAATAATAATAATTATGATTGTATCAGTAATAATACCAAGAGCGATAGAGAAAAAAACTCAATAATACTTGCAATAATTAGGACGGGAAAACTAAAGTGGATTATAAAGAAATAGAGTATATTATGTACCGGATAAATATTGAAATCGTAACTACAAAATAAGGAAAAAGTAAGGTATAAAAAGTTCTTCTGAATTTTATTCCGAGTTTGGTTTTTTGGGAGGTTATTCTACCCTGAGACGTGGTTTTCTTTAAATTCTAATCCGTTTGGGTTTACAAATACAGTGTTTTCCCGTGTTCAATCTACAGATATATATAAAAAAAAATTATTCTAAATTAAATACAGGCCTGTAGACGGACGGTTTGCAAATGTGGATACTTGAGGTTCTTAGTACAGTTTGTGTAAAGCAAGCCTCAAGTGCGAGTATGACTGTGGTTGATATAGGCAAATTTGTGCTACCTTAGGAAGGAAACACAAATTTGTGGTGCATCTTGCTCCTGAAGAATCGTGCGCCAGGACTGTTAATAACTGGGGGTGTCTGCAATACAAACTAACAAAAATTTCAATAAATTGAATACGGATATAGATGTTATTTTAACTAGAATAACAGAGCGTTGTTGCTTTTAGTGGTGATGATCCACGTACGGAAGCCTCATCACTGTTTTGACCTTCTATTTGATTGCCAATGCCGCTGCGAGCTGTTTATACTCTGAAATGGATGTGTGGGCGGAATGTTGTTCTATGTGAAAAGATGTTTAATTCGTCATAATTCCACTTACACCATGAATGCATGCAACGATGAATAATACACTGTGTGTGTGTGTATATTATATATATGTATGTGTATATATATATATATATATATATATATATATATATATGTGTGTGTGTGTGTGTGTGTGTGTGTGTGTGTATATGTGTAATGTCACGTGGGGTGCAGTTCCCGCGCACGCTTGAATGGATGTAAATCACTTTGGAACTCTCTAATCCAACTGGGTCCCAATTGAAGGAATTTCTGCGTCGAGTTCGGAAGGTATGATCCATAACATATATCACTTGCCGGATAACTCGTAGGAAAGTTACTCTATAGTTTCTCTTACTGTCACTACCATGGTATGCTCTACAGGCGTGTCACGTCACGGATAAATCTTTATAGCACAAAACTAATGTCACAAGTTCACATTAATTTGTATTTGTTAATATATTTAAGTAATAAAGTTATCTACTCACTGTTAGGTTGAAACCTTTGGTAATATTTCGTTAGCTTCCGCCCGAATTGTTCATTCTGACGAAGGTCAAGCTTCTCATTCCACCTTAGACCTACAGTTTAACGTAGAATCCGAACCACACCCCACCAGCAGCCCAGCGTCTTAACCACTAGGCCACCCAGGTACCCATTTATCTACCAACCACTTTCTTTATTGTGTGGAAGTATGAACAGCTGGGTTTTATGAACAGCTGGGTTTTGTTGCTGCCGCTACCAGGTCTCGATCCCGGGCCGATGTATTCGTAGTCAGCGACGCTAACCATTACAACACCGATGCGAGAAACGGACGAGAAAAATATATAAATCACTTCTTAGTTCTATTCATGAAATCATTAATTAAAAATTTAATTGACGGTAATTCAAGTATTTTTAATTAATTTTAATTTTCTTCCTTTGATTAGAAGTGAAATTTTGTCTTTTCTTTCTTGAAAAATGTGTATAGCAAAAATGAATTAAAAAAAATGAAGTGTTTTAAAAAGGAAGATAAATAATCACACTTTGTTATGATTTCACAAATGTGAAGCAAAATCAGTAAAATTAAATAACTGGTAGCTACGAAGCTAAAACAGTAATTTTATGGTTAGTATACTGTAAGTTAACTGTAATCTCTGTACCAGGGACTATTATTACTGAATGAAATTGTTTGTAATGGGAAGAACAGCGTCACCGACTTCACAGAGGCTGCGTTAGTGAACAAAAAGTCTAAATCGAGGCTCCTCGATCTTTTATAACTTCCGGAGGTGGAGAACATAGAAGTTCGAGGTCACACACCTTAAGGAAGGGTCTCGAGCCTCCGTATTAATAAGAAGGTTTTTCGTCGGTACTTGGGATGAGTATTTCGTAAAATTTACTGTGATTCGAAGGAATTGGAATGAAGCGCTTACGAGGAGGTCTATCAATGAAGGCTATGGTATAATGATAGGTTTGCAGAAATTAAACTTAAGGGCTCCGGGCTGGCGAGTTTAAGGGTGGTATCAAAGTTATTCAAATGGTTTTACTTTGAAGGGAAATAATAATATAAAAGGGATTCTACTGTATAAGTAAAAGGAACATTTTTGTTGAATTTAACGGAAGGTTATGAAGTGGTCGAATTAAGATGGAATTTGGACCATAGAGAGGGTATTTATAAGCAGGGCCGTAACTAGGGTTTAGAAATTAGTGAAGTCCAGATTTTTTTCGAGCGCGGCGGGACGAGCAAAATTCAGACCAAAATGACATCTACAAACACAACCCAAGCTATACACTAAACACACACAAAACGCTCGACGCTCCCTCTTTTCAAAAGAAAAGCGGTAATATGCGTTTCATACACGGAGAACGGTTCAGTCTCTTTTTTTTTTTGGGGAAATAATTACCGAGGTCCGGACCTCGGTGACCTCATAGGTAGTTACGGCCATGTTTATAAGGGGAGCCAATTTATATAAGGCTATAGTTAATTAACCTTTAACTATGGGCACTATAAAAGAGTTTATTAAAAAATAATTATGCTAATGAATATCAGTTTGACGAGATGCATTCCTGCAAGTGCTCAGTCACTGATGACGGGGCGAAGTTAGACGACGATATAAATGGGGGACAGAAGAATTCATGCAGCGAAGAATGTATGCAATATGTGAATTATGCAATGAGCGCATGAATTATGTGCAAAACACATGAAAGAGCCTATGACGAATTAGCATTCGGAGTTTCAACTCATTTGTTACATGGGATATTTCAGGATTAATGAGATGTATCAATGTATGGGATGCCAATATATGTTGTATTCTCCTCTCTTACAATTCCAATTTATTTTATTTCGTTAAAACCATATAAATTCCGAAGTTATAAAAACTTGAAGTCGCTTCACGACCGCTCCCCTATGCATACAAGAAAATTATTTAATTCTACTTAATTGACGTACTTCGCGGGCCTAGATGCAATCATTAGCAGAGAAAGGATTGGCTCTCACGGATGCGCCGGGCAAAATTAAGGGTTGCAAATATTTTCATGACCATACATCCTGCATTTAGTAATTCTCGTGACTATATCATGCATTTGGTATTTCCTTTCAAACGGAATTCACACGCGAGTTGACGCAAAGGCACCTCGTGCTGGTGACGTAATACGTATTCACTCGTCCCACGCTCTTTGTACGAATGACGTAGGTTCCGGTTCTTCTAATATAAAAAGTAAGCGCTCACACCCTTAACTCAGATTTTTTGCGCGCGGAGGTCAGACGCAGACCTCCGGATCGGGGCAGCGGCCCGATCCGTATAGAGAAATTAATTCAGATTTCGACAGAGTTCCGCACGCGGCGTTTGAACGCCAATCTCCGGATTGGGGCGGGAAGCCCAATCCGTTATTATCTCCCTTCAAGAGAAGCAAACAGACTACACTCATTTAAGCAACTTCAATTTTAAGCCCCGTGTACGAGGGCAAATTTGCTTTTACGAAGTCTTGGGACACATATCTAGCCAAGTCTAATAAATTACTTTGATTTAAAGTCGACCAAGAAACGATATGACTTCTACTTAATTTTATTTCAAATATTAAGACAATCTGATTGAAGTACATTAAACGAAAACTTTGCCAGATATTTTCTTGTCCTCCCGATCCCGTAAATCGCACTTAACCTCGAGTGCCTGAGGAGGTAAGAAATCGCGACGACTTCCTCAGGTCTACTTCGCCAGGAGTATTTTTCTGTTACACGGGAACAAACCCAAAAGGAAGGAGTGTAATATATATATATATATATAATATATATATATATATATATATACGACTTCTTCAGCAGAGGTACCTACATAAATAATATTCTTAAGTCCGTTTGCCAAGAGAAAATATTGAATTCGTCGATTTGCGGAGTCATTTTTATAATAAATAGGATTTATTTTTATGTGATGGTCTTCACCTGAATGGCGTGGAAGCAGCTCGTGTTGGTAGACTATGACATAGCTCTACGATGGCTTTTCAAGCAAAAAACAGCGTAACTCCTACGAAAGCGACTAGCCTAACTTAAATTTTCCTTACAGTGAATGACTGCCTCCACGAAGAACTTCGAGATTCGACTGTGATACTCAAAATTTTATAAATGCATTTTATATTAATGCTCGAAGTTTAAGATTTAAATTTGATGAACTATTAAGTATTATCCTTGACCAAAAATTTGAGGTTGTAGCAATTACTAAGTACTGATTAAATACAGAGAGTAGAGATTTTCTCGGAGAATATCATATTCCTGGTTATGAGATATTTAACAATGACAGAATAGAAAGAATGGGTGGTGGTACGGTACTGTACGTTTAATCACACTTAAAGTCCATAATTAAAACATTGCAGAAATTGATAATATAAATGCGACCTTTGTTGAAATTAAAGACAACTCACGAAAAAAATTAATTACAGGTTTAGTATATAGGCCTCCCTCTTAGACTGTCGATAGACTTCAGAAACTAATTTTTTATGTAAATAACGAACATGATGCGATAATTATGGGGGATCTTAATTTACCTTGCAGGAATAACGGTGATCCTTTACAGTCTCATTCCGGTCGTCGACTGTACGAGGGTTTTCTCGAAAGTTTACCTTTTCAAATAGTCAAGGAACACACTAGAAAACGCGATTTTCTAGATTTAGTTTTAAGTACAGACCTAGACTTAATTAATAATATCTCTGTAGGGGACTACTTCTCTACCAGTGATCAGAGGCAAATAACATTTGAAATTAAAATTAAGGACCTTTTCCAGTTTGTGTATCGTTTTTCATATAATTTATTTTTGAGAATATTTTTGCTAAAACTAACGAAAATATCACGACTTAACCTAACCAATTATAAAGAGCGTACAGTTGATCTATTAGTAAATAGCAGAGCTGGGCACTTGCGGTTTTTTTTGCGGTTTTTTGCGGTACTGCGGTACTGCGGTACTACTACCGCACTACCAAACCGGTACCGCATAACGCAGTACCGCAAAGGATCGCTGAAAGTACAGCAGTACCGCTACCGCATTCAAATTTCCCGCGGTACTTTCCGCGGTACCGACCAACACGGTAGTACGCAGTACCAGTACCGCAAAAAAAACCGCAAGTGCCCAGCTCTGGACTAAATAGTAAATACTATTCCAGAAACAAACAATGTTATAATTAATAATAGATCAAATGTACGCCCTTGATAATTGGTTAGGTTAAGTCGTGATATTTTCGTTAGTTTTAACAAAAATATTCTCAAAAATAAATTATATGAAAAACGGTACACAAACTGGAAAAGGTCCAAAATTAATGTTCATAATTCAGAGCCTGGAATACGTTTTGGATTTTAAAAGAGCTAAATTTCATGACATGACACTGCATCTTTCAACCCATAATTGATGTGGTTCTATCCCGTGATGATATTAATGGAAATAGATTTTTTTTAATTATTTTAAACGTTTAGAATAGAATTATATTCCATTACATAAAAAGTGACTGGTGAAGTCTGTCAAACCTAAATGGTGGAATGCTGAAATTAAAAGTAACTTAACGTTAAAAAGGAACGCGTGTTTTAGACTTAAAGGGACAAATAATTTGTCCGATGAAAATGCTTACAAGCTATTGAGAAGGCGAAGAAAAACTTATTAGAAAAAGGAAGCACAACTATGAGCTATATATAGTGAACCAAATTAAATCGAATCCAAAGGAATTCTATAATTATGTTAAGAATAAAAAATTAGCTTCGCAGACTACTGGTCCACTCACAGGTGAAAACAAATGACACAAATGACGGAAGTTTTAAATAAATTCTTCTCTTTCGTCTTTACTGACGAAAATATGAACAACATTCCCTTTCCCGTAATCGTGCTCAGTGACGATCATTTAAAGCTTCAAGATTTTACCATTAGTGAAATTGAAATATACTCGGCCGCAGGTAAATTTAATCCTAATAAAACTCCAGTTCCAGATGAGTACCATAGGGTACTTAAAGAAATGAACTGCGTAATGATCTCTTCTCTTTCATATACTGTATACTTAATTAATCATCTGGAGGAATTCCGTTCGATTGGAAACTTCCAAACATTACGCCAATATTTAAAAAGGGGGACAAATCGCTCTCGGAAAATTGTCGTTCCATTAGTCTGATTTCAGTAGTTGATAAGCTTATGGAGACGATCGTTCGGGACGAAATAGTTAATCACTTAAAATTTAATAATTTGATCAAAGATTCTCAACACCACTTTCGACGTAATCATTCTTGTATTACTAATGTGCTCAATTTTTTAATTATATTGTAAATATATATATGACGAGAGTAAAATAGTAGATGTTATATATTTCGATTTTCAAAAGGCGTTTGATAAAGTGTCACATAGAAGATTATTAGCTAAACTTCAGTCGCGCGAAATTGATGGTAACGTTCTTCAATGGATCGACAATTGGCTGAGTGGTCGTAAACGAAGAGTGATCATTAATGGCAAATCGTCTAAATAGAGAAGTGTAACTAGCGGCTAACGAGGGATCAGTTCTGGGACCAGTTCTTTTACCAGTTCTTTTATTATTTATATTAATGAAATCGACATAGAAATTAAGAATATAATTTCAAAATTTGCGGATGATACCAAACAAAGTGGACGAACTTTAAAATCAGCGACAGAACGATTGTAGATTCAAGTAGATATTATTAAGTTACTCGAGTGAGCAGAAATTTTGGAAATAAACTTTATTAATTAATTAATACAGCTACATGTAAAACGTTGCAACTCGGTAGAAACAATGTTGAAGAAATGTATCCTACGCGCGACAAGACAATAGCGAGTGTTATGGAAGAGAAAGATTTAGCTATTATTGTTGCCGACACTCTTAAACGGAGTAAGCAACGTATCGAAGCTGTTAGAAAAGCAAATAGAATCTTAGGATTTCTTAGTAGATCATTAGCATTTAAGTCGGAGAAAACAATGTTAACATTATATAATTCCTTAGTACGCCCCGACCTGGACAACTGCGTTCAGTTCTGGTTCCCATATTTACGACAGGACATAGAATGGAGAGAGTGCAGCGAGAGGCTACTAAGATGATTCCTAGACTTTGAAACTTGTAAAAAGGCGGATTTGAGGAGATTTAATTTAGTTATTTAAAGGTTTTGATAATATCGACGCCGAAAAATATTTCACCTTCAGAAATGCAGATCGAATTGGCGGTAATGGTCTAAAATTAGTGGGTAAACATTTTAATTCTAATGAAGCTAAACGTTTTTTCTTCAAGCGTATAGTTAATTCGGTCGAATTCTTTAAAAAGAGTCTAGAATCTAGATGCTTATCTTGCTTTGAACCCTCAGTTGGAAGGATTGTTATCGCATAAAAGTATTGTAGGGTTTTCGCTTGGATTTCTTCTTCTTTACTTTAAAATTTTCACTTGTCTTTAAATTTCTTCGTTTTTAACCTTCGTTCTTAAACAGACATCCTTGTAGGAGCCAACCGGTCGTCTGTTGCTGTTTGGTGTCCTTTGTATTCCTTTGTATTCCTTTGTATTCCTTTGTATTCCTTTGTGTGTGTATATATATATATATATATATATATATATGCGCCTCGGTGATGTAGTGGTTAGTGTAGCTGACTACAAATCCATCGGCCCCGGGATCCAGACCCGGTGACGGCAAGCGGCGCGCAGCAAAGCCCAGCTGTTCATCCTTCCACACAATAAAGAAATTGGTTGGTAGATAAATGGGTACCCTGGGTTGCCTAGTGGTTAAGAGGCTGGGATGCTGTGGGGCGTGGTTCGGATTCCATGTTAAACTGCAGGTCTAAGTTAGAATGAGAAGCTTGACCTTCGTCAGAATGAACAATTCGGACGGAAGCAAAACCAAGGTTAACCAAGGTTATATATATAAATTACACTAATAGAAAATTTTAAATTAGAAATGAAAATTATTTTGTAAGAGCCCAGTAAAGCCAAAAGCTAAATGGCCAAATTAAATAAAATAAGTAATCCAATTTCACAATTATTTACGTTTAAACAAAAACAAAAATTGTATAAATTTTACTTATTTTATCAATAAAGGTTATTCATTTCAATTCAATATTCAATAATTGGAGAAAATTCCTGCTGTTTCAGATTGGAAAATAATGACTATTTTGAAGAAAAAGAAAAAAAAAGGAAGTTTATGGAATTGAAAAAATCGAAATAAAAGAATCCGAATTTTTATTGTTTTTTTTTTTTAAAGACAATACCCTCATTTATGAATTTGTATTAATGATACTCGGTACCGTAAACTGGGGTGACTTCAGATAAAATGTAAGTAAAATGTTTTACTATTAAATAGCTCCTAAATGAAATAATAAGAATAAGAAATAGGAGGGGAATGTTCTGATGCAAACAGAGTTTTGTTTACTTATTTCATTCATTTAGGAGCTATTTAATAGTAAAACGTTTTCCTCAGATTTTGTCCGAAGTCATCCCGGTTTACGGTAGTATATACAGTTATAGTTGTTGTTGGTTACAAATATTAATCTGTTACGTGTAATAACTATTACAATGTGCAGTTATAAATTACCATTTTAACAAACTAAGGCTCTTTTTACACGTAATAATCCATTTACTGAGCAAATTAATATTCCACTCAGAAATGAAAACCCATAAAAGAGAAATGCGGTAAAGCAGCTTTTCACTGGTTTTCAACTAACTTCGTATTCATTTCGAGAAATTTGCACGGATAAACCCAAAAGATACTATAAAATCCTGCTATTCAGTTAAATAATTGACTCAATCATTGCATCAGCTTCTGAAGGAAAGTAAACCTATAAAATAGTTTTAAGTAAAACTACAGTTATATCAACCTAGACTAACTTGGACCAAATCTGACCTGATTTGACGTAGACTTAATTGGTGAATATAAGACCCTTACTAAATATTACTATCGGCTTAATTGTGTCTTCCCTAATAAGGTCTAAGTATCCTCAGTAGACTTAAAATATTGGTATGCCTATTATGAAATGTAAATCATTATTTATGTGCTAAATAAACGTTAAGATTAAATAAAGTTCTCTCTCTCTCTCTCTCTCTCTCTCTCTCTCTCATATATATATATATATATATATATATATATATATATAACTGCAATGAATATATATATATATATATATATATATATATATATATATATATATATATATATATATATATATATATATATTATATAGGGTGATTCAAAAGTCAGGTCACATAGGGAAATACTGTATTATGCAATGATACAGGGGAATAGTCACATCACATGTTCGATATGGTCACCATTAACGGCAATGCACTTGTGCAGCCAGCTAGGAATATCACATCAATGCGCTCCTCCTTCGACAACATCTCATAACTCATTTACCTGCAAAGAAACAGAAAAGCCCTATGTAACCTGACTTTTGAATCACCCTGTATGTATATATACTTATCTACTTGTCTATGTGTCTACCCACCTCTTTGTCTCTCTCTATCTAGCCATCTGAATGGATGTATGTATACAATAAATAATTCTGTGTACTGTATTCAATTTTTTACTCGCTTCAAATGAAGCCTGAAAGCAAAACTGTAAACATGAACATTACTCGGGGATTTAGTCATCTTCCATATATGTATACCATTAGAATGGTCTGAGAATTTACTATAATACATAATTAGTTTAAAAAAATATATATATAAGGTGCACACAAAGTCCTTTCCCGATTATAAACTTTAATAATTACATGAAATCCAAAGAAGGCCCAGTAATGCTTTGTTTTGTACGTTGTTGTATAACACATCAAGTTTTTTCTTGTCGATGTTTGATGTGGATTAATGCATGATAGACCTATTCTTCTTCACTGAAAAGAATGTTACGGCACAAGTGTACCTGGACATGCTCGAGTTCTTTGTAGTCCACAGTTGGAAGATCTTTAACCATCCATCGTTTTACGGCAAGACGGTGCTCCTCCACACTGGGGTTTGTTTGCGTGTGAATTCTTGAACATCATTTTTCCCCAAAGATGGACTGGGCGACAGTGGGCGTGACGGGCCGGTGCCATGGCTCCCACGATCTTTGCCACTATTTCTGTTCAACTCTCTAACGCAAGGGTTAATCGGTATTTTCAGTTTTTCATTTACTCAACCGGTCAACTCTGGAACAATCTTCGTCAATCCATCTTCCCTCCGTCTATAACATCCACCCTTTCAAACGCAGAGTGTCCAGGCATCTCGAAAACCCTGGACTTTGATTTTGGCTTTCGTCTCCCTTTATGGGAAGGGCGTTTTTGCGGGCCCTTCTTCTCCGCATAAAAAAAAAACACTTAATAAGTTAGTCATACAAGCTTGTACCTTTTGAAGATAAATATGATAATTCTGAAATGTTATTTAAACTTATGAATCATGTGAGGAGGCCTTTGTGCAAGGTATAGGTCTCGTTCCACACGCTAAGTGCCAAATACCTAATATTAATTTGGAAAGATAACGCGCTAAATAATGGAAAATATCGCCAGTTTCATACCTTTGGTATTAGATAACGTGCAAGTTGTGTAAATTCAGAAAGGAATTTCGAACTAGGAAAGTGCCAAATAAGAGCTAATTTTGATATTTGGTGAAAATAATTGGGAAAACAGGCACTGCTTCTCAAACATTTTGGATGTGGACCTAAACTTATCATACCATTCTGATTCTGTATGAAAATGAAACATTATTGCACACTGTACTCAAGTTTTATCAGTGAGGTATTTATAGTAGAATAATATGATGATGATGATGATGATAAGTTCACTGTGTGGAAGTTTGGGGCATGTTTAATAAATTGTTCAAAAAAAAAAAGAAGTCTAGGATACCGGTTCTGATGCGTAAAATTTCCTTCCATGCGGGAGCTCATTCGACTTATAAATCTAATATGATTGATACCTCAACCAGTATAATGAAGGTAAGCATTATTTTTCTTCTATGAAACACCCCCATACAGGTACACAAAACAACGACAGTCTGTAACTTCTATAATGAGAGAAAATAAGTTCCTGAAAATGTATAGCTGAATGATCCCTATGGAACAAGCGAGAATTCCTTAACTATAACAACCTTTTTTTTCAACTTTTATTTCCGGTTTCTAAAGTCTATTTTAAAAAAATTCTTATTTACGGACATCATTTTCTCTTTCCACCATTTTACGTCTTCGGCCCTTTTTACTCGCTGATTTATTCCACTTAGAAACTTCATTTGATAGCAAGAAGCGATATGCAAATACTTTGGAATATACACTTATGATTTAGTATGCCAATACATTTTCTGAAAACACACACACACAATATATATATATATATATATATATATTATATATATATATACAGTGTGTGTATATATATATATTATATATATATATATATATATATATACACAAACTCAGAATGGTCCCCTGAGAAACTTATATGTTAAACACAGACCGTGCATGGAACAAGGAACTCTTCTGGGACAATTAAATCCACTATAGTCCGAATAAGTAATGGTAAATGACAAATACCATAGTTTTTCTTTTTCATGATGCTAGCCCGACGTGGGCAACGGGTCTCTCGCAAAGAGATCCCATAAATATAGCTTCCCTCACCAGCTATCTGCAAAGCAGACAGGATCCAGCTTTGGGACATGGACCTAGGGTTTAAAGCAAGCCTAGTCCCTACATTCAGAACCTCTATATAAGTAAAAGACTCGTTGCATTCACGTCGGATTGAATAAATCAAAGAAAAAGAAAAAAGGGGTAACTATTGTATTTTTAGCCAAAAAAAAAAACAAAACTTAAACCTCAACCGGGACATTGAGCGTCCACTTTTCATGGCACGTAACACGTCAGTTTAATATACACAAACTCAGAATGGTACCCTGAGAAACTTATATGTTAAACACAGACCGTGCATGGAACAAGGAACTCTTCTGGGACAATTAAATGTAGGGACTAGGCTTGCTTTAAACCCTAGGTCCATGTCCCAAAGCTGGATCCTGTCTGCTTTGCAGATAGCTGGTGAGGGAAGCTATATTTATGGGATCTCTTTGCGAGAGACCCGTTGCCCACGTCGGGCTAGCATCATGAAAAAGAAAAACTATGGTATTTGTCATTTACCATTACTTATTCGGACTATAGTGGATTTAATTGTCCCAGAAGAGTTCCTTGTTCCATGCACGGTCTGTGTTTAACATATAAGTTTCTCAGGGGACCATTCTGAGTTTGTGTATATTAAACGGACGTGTTACGTGCCTTGAAAAGTGGACGCTCAATATCCCGGTTGAGGTTTAAGTTTTTTTTTTTTTGGCTAAAAATACAATAGTTACCCCTTTTTTCTTTTTCTTTGATTTATTCAATCCGACGTGAATGCAACGGGTCTTTTACTTATATAGAGGTTCTGAATGTAGGGACTAGGCTTGCTTTAAACCCTAGGTCCATGTCCCAAAGCTGGATCCTGTCTGCTTTGCAGATAGCTGGTGAGGGAAGCTATATTTATGGGATCTCTTTGCGAGAGACCCGTTGCCCACGTCGGGCTAGCATCATGAAAAAGAAAAACTATGGTATTTGTCATTTACCATTACTTATTCGGACTATAGTGGATTTAATTGTCCCAGAAGAGTTCCTTGTTCCATGCACGGTCTGTGTTTAACATATATATATATATATATATATATATATATTTATTTTGCTCCCTTTAAGCGAAGCGAAGACACTAAAGTCGAAGGTTTGAATGCCATTAATAATAATAATAAATAGAGGAGTTATAGCAATGACCCGCATCAGTTGTCAGCATTTATTGTTCAATCCTGAAGCAGCTCTTTTAGTTTCATTTGAAAAATTCTTGCAACAATATGTGGCCTATGTTCTGGTCTTTGATAAACGTCAATGCTTTCAGCGATTTCAGTCCATTTTGGATTGCGAATAAACGTAATAAATAATCCCAAATTCCCAAATTTCCTTAAATTGCCATAGCGTCTTGATAATTCTGCTGCATTGCTCTCGAGCTGCCTTCATAAAGATACTAATTTGACCGCAAATGTTTTGCATTTACATAAAGCTGTCTATGTGTAAAAATAGGCTTAGGAATATAGTCTTTTCTAAAGTAGTTTTGATTCTATTAAAGTCTTTGGTGAAAGAATAACTGGAAATCGTGTATTTAAAGAAGTAATGTTGCAATAAAGATACTAATTTGATCGCAAATGTTTGCGGGCCTCTGCTAATACATAAATAGTTTACAGTTTGGAAAGAACATTTATAAAAATACTTTACATTTTAGTTTTGTTAATTTTTTTTTTAAATTTTGTACTGAGTCCGAGATGAAAGCACATGAATAATTTTTCCTTACAAAAACGACAAAATGTGCTAATTATTATTAGTTATATTGGTATATAAGCAATATTATACAGTATATATATACTATATATATATATATATATACTGTATATAATAAAATTTTATAAAACGTTCTATGCAGATACTCCGATAGTATCGTATATTCAAACGTGGAATAGATGAAAATTCATTGTAAGAAGATGATTTCGAGATTTGCGATATTTTTCGGATAGTCATCGCTCCAAAGCGCGCGCGCACACACAAACACACACACACACACACACACACACACACACACACACACACACGGGTATTTAAATGTCTCTCTTTGTAAAAGAAACCCAACAATAGTGAAGCCCCTTTCCAGACAGAGACTGAAGGGAAGATCAGAGTGAAGCAGGAGACGAGAGTTTACGTTGTAAGTTTGACCAATATTGTGACTTTCGTGGTTAAGAGCAGAAATTCTTACTGAAATAGTTATAGTTTTTATTATTATTATTATTATATATTATTATTATTATTATTATTATTATCGGTGTTTATTTTTTATAGAAAGAAAGGTTCCGAAACTCTGCTATAAAGTTTTTACAACCTTTGCCAGTTGCTGCCCCTCTCCTTGACCATTCCAATCCCCATAAAATCCTCCTTCCTTTTCCTAAATTTTTGATATGTAACCCCTTCCCGCAATAAATAAATAAATAAATCAATAAAATCGGAATGAAAATAGTCAAAAAAATTTTCATGTATCTTGAAAATAAAAAGTACCGCAACACCGTTCCGCGGTCTTCCATCAGAAAATCCCTTTCATTATTATTATCATTATTATTATTATTATTATTATTATTATTATTGTTATTATTTCACGGTGAAGGCTACAGCCTTCGCTTTTAATCAGATCTTTATGAAACTTGGTGGAAGTGTCGGAACTATAACCTTCTCCGGAATTTATCCGAACCAGCTGATTCCCATAATTTTTTTTACCATAGGTAAAAAAATTCGCGCCAGAGCAAAAGTGATACAAATGAAAAAAAAAAAAAAATTCTTCATACACAAACTAATGCTGCCATTTCAAAATTTCAAGTTCATACCTCTCTTAGTTTTAAATTGAGGATGTAATAAACATCATCTTTAGGTTATAATTTGGGGTGAAAGCTGAAGGCAGAATTTTTTTTAATTTCGCTGGGGACAAACGCTCATAAACAGTTAACTTGAGCAAACACAATTAGATTTCTGTTCCACAGAAATGTAAATAATAACATCCGTAACGACTTTAATAAGAATTTTGGTACTTTCCTGTTATCCCGGACCCCAGACTTTTTGCCGAAAATATCACAACTTAACCTAACCAATTGTTAAGGGCATACAGTTGATCTAACTGGAAAGCACCGGTTTTTCTGTTATTATTATTAATAATCTTTTAAAGTCTCATTATGGACATACAAGAAATACTGTTAGGTCAATTGTATACCCTTAAGGGGTCTTTTCGGTTTTAGGTCCGGCATTGGATTTTTTCCATGTTTTTGGTATAGACGTAGATTTGTACGCTGATTCCATTTCTGCAATCCGTTTCTTGGAGAAATAAACACGAAAAATGTTATGGCCCAAAACTTGTATTTAAATATCCACCTATACTTAACCTAACCTACCCAAACCTAACCTACTTCTGTTTGTATATTCATATGTTTTTTCATAACAAAACAGTGAACCACAGCGAAAACTTCCTGGACCCTTCAAATGGAGCGCACACGCAACGGATAGAGTCGACGTGGAACCAACTCAAACGCGGTAACAAGCGCCGGTGTGGTACGCACCGTTCCATGATCTACTCGTATCTCTGCGAGTTTCTATGACGTCACCGACACGCAGGCAAAGATCTAGTGCGCCAAATACTGAATGATATTGCGCAGTTTGGCTAGTAGCAAACTTTGGTTTGTGTTCCGTTCTGTGTTCTGGAAACCTGTAAACGTAATAAACTTGCACATAACTTTTTTCCTGTTTATTTCTCCAAGAAACGGATTGCGGAAATGGAATCAGCGTAAAAATCTACATCTATACCAAAAACATGGAAAAAATCCAATGCCGGACCTAAAACCGAAAAGATCCTCCTTAAGAATTGGTTAGGTTAAGTTGTGATATTTTCAGCAAAAAGTCTGGGGTCCGAGATAACAGGAAAGTACCAGAATGTCTGCTCCGCAGAACTTCTTAATTAGTTTTACTATAACTAAAATGAAACTTATTAAACTATCTATTATCTTTCGAAAACCCTAGTTTAAATTCAGATTTCTTCCAACACCTAATCTAACAAATCTTTAACGGAAAAACTTCACTTTTTCTACGTGAAAGTCAAAATATGATAATAAAAACCCACTATAATAGACAGAGTTTATTTCCACAACAGTTTCGGTGCCCACTGGCATCCTCTTCGGGTGGATTCGTTTTTCTGTATCCACCCGAAGAGGATGCCAGTGGGCATCGAAACTGTTGTGGAAATAAACTCTGTCTATTATAGTGGGTTTTTATTATCAAATCTTTGACGATTTTTATACAAACTGCAAACTTCGTTCAACATTTTGTACAAATCAGTGAATATTTTATCCATCGCTTAAACTGCAAATATGCTATCAATTCACTCTCATTTCGCATTAATTCTATTAAATGTCTTTAGACACACCTTCAGCACAAGACTTTCAGTAAACTTTAAAGTTGGAATAACATCAAGACGTATTCCATAAAAAATATCCAGCATTAGAAAATATTGGTATGACGTCATTGAAATGGGCGGAATTTTGATTATTTCAACTTTGCCAAAAATCTGGTGGCCATGACACTATATATTAGCAAAAAAAAAAAAAAAAGAAGTTATTTAAAGCTTATTCACTCTTCACAACTTTATTTCAATAGCATTTGTTAATTTATAAACTTAATAGTATATATATTTGGTTATTATTAAAACAAATAACTATAAAACTAAAATGAAAAGAAGTTTGTTAAAAATGAATCTTTGTTGTATAACTTAGGTCACACTCTTATAGACTTCAGTTACAATGTTCTGTAAAAGGGACAAAAACATTACACATTAGCATATAAATAATGGAATTAAAAACTTAAATATTTTATAAATGGCGCCATACAAACATTTAATTATTGAGACAAAATTTCTAAATGACTAATAAAATTTAGAATAAAAAGTAAAAGATTTTATAGAATGTTGTTACGGTGCCAAAAGATGAAAAACTCTTACGAATTTAAAGCTGAAAAATATGGAACGCAAACTGAAGTTAAAGTTTCGTTCTTGTTTGTGGCTAAAAATCAGTTTTCTTTGTTCCAGTCTTTCACACATTGTATATTTGTATGCCATTTATAGTGTGTGTGTGTGTGTGTGTGTGTGTGTGTGTGTGCGCGCGCGCGCGTGTGCGTCCAAGTTTGAAATGGATGTTGAAGTTTATTGCAATTTAATACTTATTCATGTTACATATTTACAAACGGATCTAGTCCATAACTTTTATAGTATTAAAAAACTATAAAACACAGAAATAATTCTTTCAAAATATCAAATAAAAGATTGAAATCGCGAATTCATGTTTTGAACTTGAAATTACAAAAAAACGTGTGACGTGGTTCACCTTTTGCATCCATAATTTTTTACTGTCCTAAAATTTTTTCTAAATACATTTTTGGAAAGTTTAATCAATGGACTACTTTTCCTACAAGTTTAAAAAAATCGTATATCAAGATATTTTATTGACTGAAAAATACGCTATTTTCAAAATTCCGATTTTAAGAAAATTGTACATGAAAGTTACTTATCTGTAAAAAAAAAATCCAATTAGGCAATTTTGCAGAAAATTAGCATGACTTAGTAGAACCCACTGATTTCTGGATAGCGGAGCAGCCTATATTTGTATATGATGATTTTTTCATGCAGGAAGGAGGGGCCAAGGGCGAATGCCTGCAAAAGCGCTCCCCCGCCACCATAGGAGAAGAGAGCCAAAATCAAGCTCCATGGACTTGGAGATGCCTAGACACTCTGCGTTTGAAAGATTGGCGATCATAGACAGGGGGAAAGATGGATTGAGGAAGATTGTTCCACAGTTCACCCATGGAATAGATGAAAGATTGAAAATACAAATTAACCCTGCATTAGAGTGTTGGACAGAAAAGGAATAAGAAAGTGTAGAAAGTATGTGCTGCATGCTCTCCTTAAAGGAGGAGGCATGCAGTTAGAGAGTTCAGAAGAGCAGTATCCGTTATAATAGCGATAGTAAAGAGTGTGAGGCAACATTGCGGTGAAGAGAGAGGGATTGAAGACAGTGAATAAGAGGCGGGGAACTGATGAGACGAAAAGCCTTTGATTCCACTCGGTCAAGTATGGTCCATACAGGGGCGGACAAGACCCCTGTACAGAGACAACAACTGAGTGGGGGTGAAGAAACTGCGGAGGTGGTACAGGACACTAACCTCTTAGAAACTGTTTTGGAAAGAGGGAATGTGTGATCTTTCTTGAAAGATCACGACAAAAGGAAACGCCAAGAATATGAAGAGAAGGAAGGATTGTGTATTGTTGAAAACTTGAAGGTAAGGGGATAGTTGTGTGGAAGATTATAAGGAGTAGACAGATGGAGGAACTGAGTTTTTGAGCCACTGATAGCCACAAGGTTTTCTCTGCCCCAATCAGATATAGTAGAAAGATCAGAGGTCAGGTGTTCCACAGCCGTCCTACGCGAATCATAGAGTGACTGTTGAGAGGGACGCTTTGTGAAGCGGGTGGAGAAGTGAAGAGAGGAATCATCAGCATAGGAGTGAATAGAACACGAAGTACGGATTAAAAGATCATTAATAAATAAAAGGAAAAGAGTGGGTGACAGGACAGAACTCTGAAGAACACCACTGTTGATAGCTTTAGGAGAAGAACAGCGGTCATCTACAACCGCAGCTATAGATCGGACAGAAAAGAACTTAGAGATGAAGGCACAGATAGAAAGATAGAAACCGAGGGAGGGCAGTTTGGAAATTAAAGATTTGTGCCACACTCTATCAAAAAGCTTTCGATATGTCTAGCACATTAGCAAAAGTTCACCGAAATTCCGAAAGGAGGATGACCAAGAGTGAGAGAGATATGCAAGAAAATCGCCAGTAGAGCGTCCCTTGCGGAACTCATACTGACGATCTGAAAGAAGATTGCGAGAAGAGA
>JAJOZX010005114.1:215000-337090 GCA_023014485.1 Bathynomus jamesi
ACCAGTATTAACAAACAATAAGTTTTCTGTTTTAGGTTTCGAAGATGCTGATGAACCGGAAATACGACTCGTTGGCGATTCCATTGTTCGAGGGCAGCTCGAGGAATTATGTGGGAGAAACCCACGTCGTAGGCGCCGTTACTGCTACCCTGGTGCAAGGGTGGAGGATATAACTAATAGTGTTGACCATTTTACAGAGGGTACCTCCGAGGACACTATGTATGTTATTCATGTCGGTACTAATAACGTTTTAAATTCTAGAGCGACTAAAGGAAAAAACTAAGATTGTTTTAACAGGTATACTTCCTCGAATTATCCAACGTAACGATTTCTACAGCAAGGCGACCTATATTAACAATAACCTAAAGTCTCTTTGCCAACAGGAAGGAGTGCATTTTGCGAAATTTTGGAACAGTTTCTACGGCAGGAGGGACTTGTTCCTCGGAGATGGACTTCATCTTAATGACGTTGGAGCTGCGCGTGTAGAAAGACTATTTCATAATACTGTCTCTTCTTTTCAGGCTGCCGTAACTCGAACGGTCCCAGCGTAATTTCCACAAATTTCCCCTGCGCTCGCGAAGGTGTCGCAATTACAAACAATTTGAAGGTTCTATCCTTAAATGCTCGTAGCTTACGAAATAAAATAAACGAATTTTTTTCTTTAATTGCTTGTAAAGACTATGATTTAATTGCGATAAATGAATCGTGGCTTAGCACTGAAACACGTGACTTTGTAGGGGAGTATCAAATTAGAGGTTATAGACTTTTTGTTAAAAATAGAATAGGTAAGCGAGGAGGCGGTGTTATGTTGTATATCAAAGATAATATTGCGAACATTATAGAAGTAAAGCACACAATTCCAGAACCGATAGATTCGACTATAGCAGAAATTAAATTGAATGATTTCAAACTTGTTGCAGTTATATATAGGCCCCCTAATCAAACAGCTGATACAGACGAAGCGTTATATCGTGAACTAAAGAGAATAATAGGTAGTGAGCAGGCTTTAGTTATGGGTGACCTTTATTGCGCCAGCGTGAATTACGACACACTGCAGGGAGACGCGGATGGTAATCGTTTAGTTAATTTTCTCGAGGATAACTTTCTTATTCAAAAGGTTGGGGAACCTACGAGGTTGGACAGTATTTTAGATTTAGTAATAACTACGGACGATAGGATAATTACTGATCTTCAAGTAATAGAACCGTTAAGCAATAGCGATCACAATATGGTAGAGTTTGTCCTCTCAGTAAGTCACTCGAAACCAGCTAACTCGACTAAAATTCCTAACTTCCAGCACGCAGACTTTTGTAAATTTCGAAATAAATTGTCACACGTCAATTGGGAAAACGTAATGGGGATCTCCAACGCAAAACTAATGTGGGAATCGTTTGAAGCGGTATTTAGGACTATAAATGAGGAATGTGTACCGTACAAAATTAAGCGTCCGAATATAAACAACAAGCCCTTGTGGTTTACTTCTAGAGTAGGAGACATTATAAAGAGTAGAGATAGGGCTTATAGGCTACATAAGTGCGATAAAGACAATTTGTGGTTACGAAACAACTACATATCTCTAAGGCGTGAAGCGAAAAGTATAATAAAAAAGTCCAAGCGCGAATATGAAATCTCCATAGCTCGTGACGGTAAAGAAAACCCCAAGTGATTCTTTCAATATGCCAACAATAGAAATCCAGTAAAAAGTGTCTTGGGGCCGTTGAAAAATGTTAACGGAGATCTAGTTTCGGTAAAAAAGGAAATGGCTACCTTGCTAAACGAATTTTTTACGTCAGTTTTTACTATAGAAGATGTAACGAATATCCCTACGGTCATAGACATAATACCTTTTGATAATGGTAATATTTTGGATAATATTGTGTTTAGTGAAGGGGAGGTAATGCGCTATATTGATAAAATGAAAATGCGTAAATCACCGGGGCCGGATTCCATATATCCCATACAACTAAAAGAATTAAAAGATAGCATTGTTGTGCCGCTAACAAAGATTTTTAATGCGTCTATTTCGGAGGGGTGCGTACCAGATAATTTCAAGTTAGCAAACGTAACACCTATCTTTAAGAAAGGCGATAAAGGTGCGGCGGGAAATTATAGGCCAATCAGTTTAACGTCTGTTGTAGGTAAGCTACTGGAATCAATAATTAGGGATCGTATAGTCGAACACTTAGAATTGCATAACTTAGTTAGAAATACGCAGCTTGACTAATCTTTTAGAATTTTTTCAAAGCGTGGTTGACGTTTACGATAGTCATCGGGCGGTTGATGTAGTGTATTTAGATTTTCAAAAAGCGTTTGACACGGTACCGCACAAAAGACTCATTGAAAAAACTAATACTCATGGAATCAAGGGTGTAGTAATAAATAGTTAGAAGAGTGGTTGCGAGGTAGGAAACAGAGGGTGGTCTTTGATGGAGCGGAGTTGTGTTGGGCTAATGTAGCGAGTGGCGCTCCTCAGGGTTCTGTATCGGGCCCCTTGCTTTTTCTTATATATATTAACGATTTAGATGTCGGCCTAGTCAGTACAGTTTCAAAGTTTGCGGATGCAACGAAGCTGGGTGGTAGGGCGATTAATGACGAAGATAGAGGTAAAATCCAGGAAGATCTGAATAAAATAGTTGATTGGTCAGTCACATGGCAAATGAGATTTAACGTCGATAAGTGCAAAATTTTACATATAGGTTTGCATAACGGTAATTTTGCGTGTAGTATGTCAGGGAAGGAGTTAACAAGCGTAGAGCAGGAAAAAGATTTAGGAGTTATAGTCACTGGTGATTTAAAAGTAGCGAAACAAAGTACAGCAGCGGTCAATAAAGCGAACAAAGTGTTAGGTTTTATAGCTCGGAATTTTGAGTACAAATCGCGCGATATTATAGTTCCTCTTTATAAATCATTAGTTAGACCCCATTTGGAGTACGCGATCCAATTTTGGAATCCACATATGCGCAAAGATATAGACAAAATCGAAAGAGTTCAAAGACGAGCAACTAAGATGACTCCGTCGCTTAGGTCAAAGTCGTACGAGGATAGGCTTAAGGAGTTAAAATTGACTACACTCGAGACTAGGAGGCTAAGGGGTGATCTAATCCAGGTTTTCAAAATTATAAATGGGTTCGATAACGTAGATAGAGATAGCTTTTTCGAAATATCTCAATATAATAGGACTAGAAATAACGGGTGTAAGTTGACAAGTAGAAGGTTCGAGACAGCAGTTGCCAAAAACTTTTTTACGCATAGAATAGTAAATAGGGGGAATAGTTTGCCGGTAGAAGTAATTAGTAGCACGTCTATAAACATGTTTAAAAATCGATTAGACGCATATGTTGATAGATTGGGTATAGTTTAAGGTAGTAAAATTAAGGCTTTGTGGTTCGGAACCCACGTAAAATTGTAGGTCCCCTCCGCCACCACGGAGGACATGCACAATACGGACACAAATACGAACACAGTTAGGTAGACCAGCCATGAGTGGATCCTAGGGTCTTTGTTGGTCTGAAACATTATAACATTATATATATATATATACTGTATATATATATATATATATATATATATATATATATATATATATATATATATATATATATATATATATGTATTACACATGTGTGTAATGTATCAGGTGATTGAAAAGTCCTCCCTTATATGTACGTATTTTTTTTCCCAGAAAATCAGCAACAATGACGGAAATGCATACACCTCAAGAAAAGGTTGAATTGGTCCTTTTGCATGTTGCTGTACGTCACATTGAGTCCAGTCTTTATGAAAAGCGTCCGCGGATATTCAACAGCTGAAGGAAAACTTGCTGAGCGTGAGCAATGCTTATTCGAGACTCTGAAAAGGGTTTATCCCAGTTTAAGCCATTGTATTGAACTGTCTTTGTATGCAAAGAATGGAGTTCGAATACCTCTCATATCTATAAGCCCATCTGGAAACTAGAAAAATGTACAGAAAAACATCTATGAGGCAAGACTTTTGAATCACGTTATATACATATATATATATAACCTTGGTTAACCATGGTTTAATTTCCGTCCGAATTGTTCATTCTGACGAAGATCAAGCTTGTCACTCCACCTTAGACCTACAGTTTAACGTGGAATCCGAACCACGCCCCACCAGTAGCCTTGCGTCTTAACCACTAGGCTACGCGAATCCAGGACAAAAACTCACCAGACAAAAACTCACCACTTAAATGCAAAAGAGTACAAAAACTCACCAGACAAATGTTTTTGAGAAATACATACACTCTAGTCAAGATCTTAACATTTTAGACTCATTGTAGATAATTACTCTTCATCTTTTAAATTGTTCTGTTTTTAACCAAATCAGTATACTAATGTAGTTTTGGTCACTGATTTCAAAATAACTTTCTTTTTTTGGAGAAATGAAAAACAAACATGTTAGAGCACTTTAAATAATTAATGTGTTTTTAACGAAAATATCATGACTTAACCTAACCAATCGCCAAGGGCGTACAATTGACCTAACTGGGCATTCAATTGACCTAACCTGGCATTCAATTGACCTAACTGGTATTAATTTATAACGAAAGATTGGTAGGTTGGTGAAAAATTAATATTGGTTGGTTGGTTAAAAACAGAACAATTTGAAAGATGAACAATTTGAAAGATGAAGAGTAATTATGTACAATGAGTCTAAAATCTTGAGATCTTAAGATCTTAAGATTTAGACTAGAGTGTATGTATTTCGCAAAAACATTTGTCTGGTGAGTTTTTGTCCTCGTTTGCATTTAAGTGGTGAGTTTTTGTCCGGTGAGTTTTTGTCCGGTGAGTTTTTGTCCGGTGAGTTTTTGTCCGGTGAGTTTTTGTCCGGTGAGTTTTTGTCCGGTGAGTTTTGTCCGGTGAGTTTTTGTCCGGTGAGTTTTTGTCCGGTGAGTTTTTGTCCGGTGAGTTTTTGTCCGGTGAGTTTTTGTCCGGTGAGTTTTTGTCCGGTGAGTTTTTGTCCAGTGAGTTTTTGTCCAGTGAGTTTTTGTCCAGTGAGTTTTTGTCCGTGCCCCAGGCTACCCAGGGTGCCCATTTATCTACCAACCAATTTTTTTTATGGTGTAGAAGGATGAACAGCTGGGTTTTGCTGCGCGCCACCTGCCGGGTCTGAATCCCGGGGCCGATGGATTCGTAGTCAGCTACGCTAACCACTACACCACCGAGGCGCATATATATAATAATAATAATAATAATGAAATAGTTGACCTCCAATAAACTCTTCTTAAATACCAGTAAAATTAATTTAATAATTTCTTCTAATAACGAATTGTGGGTGCTCTTCCAATATGTGCTCTACCGCGAAACTGTGATCTACCATATTCCAATACGTGCTCTACCGTGAAACTAGCCTTATAAGGCTAACTAACGAAAATATCATGACTTAACCTAACCAATCGTTAGGTCAACTATACGCCCTTGACGATTGGTTAGGTTAAGTCGTGATATTTTCGTTAGTTAGCCTTATAAGGCTAACTAACGTACCTGCTGCTAATCCGAATAATCTAAGGTAGATCACGTATTGGAATGTAAATTTTAAGGTAGAGCACATATTGGAAGAGCACCGAATTGTGTTTTCTTGATAATTAAATGTTGATGAAATCGCTGTAAAGGAATGTATTGTAACAAAATTTATTGGTGTAATGCGAGACAAGAATGTGCAATGGAATGATCATGTAAACTATATCTCAAAAAAAGATTTCAAGGAGTGTTGCTATAATGTTTAAACTAAGACACGTAGTTCCGAAACAGGTTTTATTAACCCTGTATCATACTCTTCTTCTGCCTTATATAAGTTGTGCACCCTTTTATGAGAAAATTCTGCTAACAACGCTTTAAGTAGTATCTTTGTCATCCAAAAACGAGCAATTAGGCTATTATCTGATGTTAATTTCCATGATCATTCTAGTGCATTATTTAAAAAGCTAAACCTACTAAAGCCTATGGATGTAATCAAATTGGCACATTTTATTTTCATTTATAAGTGTAAGAACAAAATCATTAACTTACATTTGTTAAATAAATATTTTATAACTCATCAAGAAATCCACTAATATCAGACCAGAAATATATCAAACCATGTTATTCCTCAATTTAGAGCGTCTTCATCTCAAAAATTACCCATTTTCTAATGGACTGAAACTATGGATTAATTTAAATGCTAACATAAAAAATATTTCGAATGTAAATTCGTTCAAAAACAAGTTGAAATCTCGATTAATAATTGGAATACGTACTAATAAAAAATAAGATTAAATGTACATTACTCTATTACTTGTTCATTTTTCGTGTCTAATCTAGGATTAAATGTACATTGCTTGTTTATTATTTGCTTTTTTATTGTGTAACATTGAATTCTTTGTACTGTATTGTATAATATCTTCAATAATGACTTTGTATTTGTTTCACATCTATAATAGTAAGGTTAATAAATACTGTATTTCCACTATTAGTTCGTTTGTGCATTAATCATAATTTAAACGTGACTTATATATATCATGTTTCGAGGGACAAATTATATAAAATAAATAGTCCGATTGACAGTATTATTTGTATTACTGTAATACAACGGAAACTGTAATATTGTATTAGTGTAACATAACAAAAATTGGGATCACCTGAAGATCAGGGCCCCCAGCTTTCGTTAGTTAACCTTATAAGGCTAACTAACGAAAATATCACGACTTAACCTAACCATTTGTCAAGGGCGTACAGTTGACCTTACGATTGGTTAGGTTAAGTCGTGATATTTTCGTTAGTTAGCCTTATAAAACTAATTAAAGAACAGTGGGCCCGGTGGGGGCCCTGATCTTCAGGTGATCCAAAGATTGTAATACTGTAATATTTATTTTAGAAATAAATAAATTTATAAATGTAAATAAGTAAGAGATAAATACTTTCACGAGGACTTAAATTAATGGTTTAATTTTCAGCTACTTGTTCGGGATCATCTGAAGATTAGGGCCCCCAGCCTCAATTATCAAATATCTTCGTTAAAACTAACGAAAATATCACGACTTAACCTAACCAATCGTCAAGGGCGCACAGTTGACCTAACCGGGCATTCAGTTTAATTTATTAATATATTTGGTACTGTAAAGCAAAAAACAAGAATACATGGAGGCCCTGAACTTCAGATGATCCTTTGTTCGTTCATGTATGTGAAAGTAATTAAAATTTCTCCTTTATGATTTATATATTGTTAATTAATTAATTAATTAATTAATTAATAATTAATAACTGAAGTGATGTTTTATCTTTAATTAAGAGTGAAGCGTAACGCTTAAGGGGCAAATTAAATGAAAGAAATAGTCCAATTTCAAATTATTTAATTATGTTAAAATTTGTTAAAATTAATTATTTAACAAAAAGTGTAAAATTGTATTTATTTTATAAATAAAGACTTATTCATTCATTCATCTATCTATATATATATATATATATATATATATATATATAGTGGACCTAGTTTTAGCCGTTTAAGGTGATAATGATTTAATTGTATGCAACGATTGATTAAGGCACCAGCTTTGGTTTACGCCCAAAGCAAATTAAGTTAAGGTTATAAAAGACACCTTATGTTTTGTGTAGTTTAATTAAGAAAATATTTATATTAATTTTCACAGTGAAAATACAATGGTAAGACTGACTAGAAAGCTTAACAGTTCGATAATGACCTTTGAAATATGCGCTCGTTTATGTGAGGCTTAATGGTATACAAAATGGGACACCTTTGAAATGCGCTCGTTTATGTGAGGCTTAATGTTATACAAAATGGGACACAACCTGAAATATGAGATGGTGAATACAAAATTAATGCATGCACGTAATAATATAACAAATAGGTTATGTAATACACCGATTAGGGAAACTACAGATTATGCATAAATGATCTGTGAAAGAGGCCTATTAATGACAACGTGAACGCGTACGTTTTGGTACTCTAAATAGAATAAGCCTCGGTACTTTATTTTGTACAATGGTACCGTTACTTATTCACGGTGGTATAACAAAGAATTGACAGTAATTAATTGGTAGTTTATGTTATGCTTATGGCATAGACCTAGGTAATAAAATGAAATGTTAATAGCTTAATTGAGGTAATACGTAATGTACAGTACTCATCGATGGTATGTAATGGCATGCAACATAGAACATTGAATGGGCCTAATAATTGCTATAAAGAATGCACGTGCGTTTGGTACATTGAATGGAAAACATGACACTGATTAAGTAGGCTAAATGATTGTATGGATGCACAAGGAATAATTGATGCGGCCTAATTATAATGGATTGTAATGCTTGCACAAATATCATTTATATACAAGAACATTATGTGATGTTAAGTGATTACGTCAAGAGAATGTTTAGTTAACACGTAAATATGTGAATTGAACAGAATAACGGATGATACGCGGAAATAACGGTATAAAAATGACACTTGAATTGGATGACAGGCCTACCGTTCGGCCTAATGATAGTTGAGGGAATATACACGGTATATGAATTAGGCCTGCAGTAGAGAAAAATGGTCTACTGCGTTATTAACGGGAGTCAATGGGAATGTTTAATTACTCACTTTGGGAGAGTAGCCTGCTGTTCGGCGGTAGGCTAATGTAGGCTTCAAGAGCACTTAGAATATGATGTAGTTAGCTTACCCGGACGATTTGACGTCGTGGAAGGATTGTTGAAAAGGAATACCGTGAGTGTCGTCGATCGTCCTCTGGAAACTGGTCGCTCGCGCGTTGGTCGGGTCGTGGATTAGGCCTTTTTGCGTTGGAGATGTAGGCCCGGTTGTGGTTGTCTCTTGGAAGTTCGTTCCGTAGGTCGAGGTATGATGGGCCTAATGGAGTCTCGTAGACGATCGTTCTTCGTAAAGCGGTAAAAGCTGACCAGATGTGGAGTGATTTGGGCTTGTTTTCGCCGTCGAGTCACGCAATGTGTCCCTTGCGGATGCTTCTCGTAGTGTTGCAAACTTTGCCGGTGCTCTCGAAGATGCTTGATAACCGGTTTATGCGGTAATGAAGAGACCAAGGGGAATTCCTGATGCCGTTGGGGTTTCCTGCGGCAGTATTGGTGGGTCACTTCCAATGATGCTTCGTTTCTTGAATGTGGTGTTGAAGTGAGCCTTGGTCTTGAGCCGGTTACAACTGATGAGGGATGACAACGTACAGAGTAGTCGAACGGAATGGAAGCGCCGGAGTGAGAGTGAGTGAGCGTGGGTGCTTTCTTTTATAAGATTCCTGTGACGTAGAACTTCACGCCAATTACTAAGACGCCTTGGTGAAGGAACAGACTTTCCATTGTTTGTTAGCCCACGTGTGTTCCAAACTGTTTTATGGTAGCGTGGAAAGAAAGTATGTCTGTCGATTTGTTGGTCTATTTCTTGTTGATCCGCTACAAGTAGTTCCCTCTCAGAGACGAAGGAACGATGATAAAAGGATCACCATTTCGGGGCGAAACTGACGCGGCCGCTCCGAGTACGGACACCCGTTCGTGTGTCTGGCGGTGTTTCGTTGGCGGGAGGGCGCGAGACATCTTCTTGGGTTGGGGAAATGGGGAGAATTGTGTCTGCTGTAGTCGGTTGTGGGGAAACTGTTGGGGAAATTGCGTCGTCCTCGAGGTACGCCGGCTTTAGGCGGTCGATTGACACTACGTCCTTGCGTCCCGCACGGTCGAGGATGAAAGTTTTGTCACCCCTCCGCAGCACAGGAAAAGGCCCATCGTATGGATGTTGTAGGGGAGGACGGATGGTGTCGTTTCTGACGAAGACGTGGGTGCAGGAGGACAACCGGGCGGGGACAAAAATGCGACGAGCAGTGGGATGACGCGGGGAAACCGGACGAAAATTGCGCATGGTCGCCCTTAAGGCGTCGGCGTACGTGCTGCCGTCCACCGAAGGATGTGCTCCTGACGAAGTGAAGAATTCGCCGGGTAGCCGCAGAGGAGTACCGTACACCAATTCGGCCGATGTACATTGCAGGTCATCCTTGAGCGCTGCCCGAATTCCCAGGAGGACAAGGGGAAGGGCGTCGGTCCAACGTGGGCCGGTGGTGGTCATCCTTAGGGACGCCTTCAGGTGACGGTGTAGTCGCTCGACGAGGCCATTGGCCATGGGCCTATATGCTGTAGTCCGAATCCGGGAACAACCTAAAATTTGTGTCAGGCTCTTCCACAGAGCGGATTCGAATTGCCGACCACGGTCAGTAGTGATTGTTGATGGGACTCCAAAACGGGACACCCAACCACTGACGAAAGCGCGGGCGGCGGATTCAGCCGTGATGTCCTTTATAGGGATCGCCTCAGGCCAACGCGTGAATCGATCGACGCAGGTGAGGAGGTACGTGTAACCTTCTGAGTGTGGAAATGGGCCGACGAGGTCCAGATGTACGTGATCGAAACGTGCGTCGGGGGGGCGAAAAACAGCTAAAGGTGCCGTCGTGTGACGTTGAATTTTTGCTTTCTGGCACTTTATGCAAGCTTGGGCCCAACGTCTGACGTCACGGTTGATGCTGGGCCAGACGAAACGAGAGGTGACGAGAGCCTGAGACGCGCGAATTCCGGGGTGAGAAAGAGAATGAAGCCTATTAAAAATTTCGCGTCGGAATTTCTCGGGGACGAAAGGACGGTGTGATCCTGTAGAAACGTCGACCGTGAGGGTCCGTGAGGAAGAAGGCAGTGGAATTTCTTCCAGTTGTAACGACGTGGATGCACTACTGAGCTGTTGCAGTTCATCGTCTCCTCGTTGAGCTTCTGCTATGGCTTCGTAGTCGATGACGTCACCGGTGGCGGGAACAAGGGACGCATTAATCGTGACTCGCGATAGAGCGTCCGCTGCGGTATTTGCATGGCCTTTTATGTGACGAAGATCGCCAGTGAATTGTGAGACGTAGTCCAAATGTCTCATTTCCCTGGGGGAATACCGGTCGGATTGGGAATTGATGGCAAACGTTAGCGGACGATGATCCGTGTATATAATGAATTCTCTTCCCTCTAAGTAGTGGCGGAAGTGTTTGGTCGCCAGATAAACCGCAAGCAATTCTCGACCGAAAGTGCTATATCTGGTTTCCGTTGGTTTGAATGCGCGTGAGAAAAAGGCTAAGGGCTGCCAACCATCTCCTGACGCTTGTTGTAACACGGCGCCTGCCGCAGTGTCAGAAGCATCCACGACGAGGCTGATTTCTGCGTCAGGATGAGGGTGAGACAGCTGGGTCGCATCAATGAGGGCTGACTTAGCCGACTCGAACGCTCGCTGGGCCTCTTCAGGCCATGGAATTGACGTAGAGGACCCCCTCCTGCAGGGGCGCAGCAGGGCATGCAAAGGGCGGAGGAGGTGCGCGCCATGGGGAATGAATCTGCGATAAAAGTTTATCATACCTAAAAATTCCCGCAGTTTTCTTTGCGTGGTAGGGGGGGGAAATTCCTTAATGACGTCGACCTTATGGGGGTTGGGGGAGATACCGTTGCCTGTAATTTGATGACCGAGGAACTGCAGTTCGGGGACGCCAAACTGGCACTTGCTGGGGTTGATGACGACTCCATACTCATCGAGTCGAGCGAAAACCTGCCGAAGGTGTTTGACATGTTCCACTTCATCGCTGCTGGCAATGAGGAGGTCGTCTATGTAGGCAAAACAGAAGGGGAGACTCCGAAGGACGTCGTCGATAAATCTCTGAAAAGTCTGTGCCGCGTTCCGGAGGCCGAAAGGCATGCGGATGTATTCGAAAAGCCCAAAGGGCGTTATTATCGCGGTTTTGGGAACGTCCTCTGGGGCTACCGGGATTTGATGGTAGGCCCTGACGAGGTCCAGTTTGGAGAAAACCGTACACCCAGAGAGATTGGCGGCAAAATCGTGCAGAAGGGGGGGAGGGTAGCGGTCGGGCACTGTGCAAGTGTTGAGCGCCCTGTAATCGCCCACAGGACGCCAGTCGCCCTCAGTCTTCTTGGGGACCATGTGTAACGGTGCGGCCCAAGGGCTTTTGGAAGGCCGGACGATTCCTAGTTCGATCATGTGTTCGAACTCTGCCTTTGCGATGCGCAGACGGTCCGGAGCCAAACGTCGAGGACGAGCATTCTTCGGGGGTCCTGCAGTCTGAATATAGTGGAGCACATTGTGCTTCACTGGCACCTCGCGGTTGCAAGGGCGTGTCACCGATGGAAACTCAGCCAGTAGTGTACCGTACGGTGACTCAGGGCGAGCCACCGAATATACTGGCGGAGGCGCTGACGTACGGGAGAAAACGCCTTGCACGCTGAGGCTGGTCTTGTGGTCGATGAGTCTCCGGCGTCTAACGTCCACTCCTAAGTCGTAATGCTGCAGAAAATCTGCACCTAAGATTGGCTGTTGCACGTCGGCGATGAGAAAAACCCAACGGAAGGTTCTCCTAAGTCCGAGGTTGAGGGTAAGGGATTTTTGACCGTATGTTTGAATGGGAGTCGAGTTCACCGCGTGTAATTCAGTCTCCCAACTGGGATGTAACCGCTCTTGTGGGGAGGGGGGGAGGAGACTGACTTGGGCGCCGGTATCGACCAAGAAACGTATCTTGGAATGGGCGTCTGTGACGAAGAATAGGCGGACGCCGTGGAAGCCTTGAGCATGAGACGCCGTTAATGCTCGGCTGCTACGTTTCCCGCCCGAAGACAGGGGGCCGTGCATTTCCGGGCTTGATCGCCGAATGTCCTGTGGTACCAGCATACGCCCGGTTCGTCGTTGGAACCGGGGGTGCGGGAACGGGAACGGGGTCGTGAGTTGCGGTGCTGAGGGTCGCGTGATCTGCTTCGTTCACGCGTTTGCAACCCGCGTACATCGCGAAAAAGTCCTTCTACCATGATGGTCAACTTCGCGACGGTCTCCACCAAGTTGTTGTCGGGCGCGGTTGGGGGAGGGGGTGGTGAGGCGACTCCGGCCACTTGTGGCGTTTCTATGTCCAAAACCCTGTCCGCTATATCCGCCAGGTCCTTCAACGAAATGTCTGGTTTCGTCACCGCCAGCACTCGTTGGACCTGCGGTGGAAGGCGTTGTACGAAAAGTTGGCGGAAGAATGAGTGCTCAATGACGTGGGCTGAATCCCCCAGGAGCTGCTGCATGTGTCGCAGGAACTGCGACGGGGATCTGTCGCCAAGCTCTTCGGTCGCGAGTAATTTCCGGAGGCGATTTTGCTCTGACATGGCCGTTCGCTCCAAAACGGCGGTCTTCAACGTCTCATAGGGGTTTTCTAGGGGCCTCTTGGCGAGAATGTCTCGCACCTCGCCAGCGACCTCTGGTGTGAGTTGCGCGGCTACGATGTTAAACTTGGCCACGCTTCTTGTTATGTTCTGGGACTCGAAATGATATTCGACCTGTAAGAACCATGTGCGGGGATCCGCGGGCCAAAAAGTGGGGATTTTGGAATCGCCGTAGGTGTGGGATGTAGTGGCGTTGTTGTTTTCCTGCTGCATATTTTTCGCGCGAAAACGTGTTATCATGTGCCAACAAAATTAACCGTAAATGTATTTGTGGCCTAATGTGTACGGGAAAATAACACCAGTCACAGATGTAGATAGGCCTATTGACGCGCCGTATATGTTGTACCGTGTATTAATTTAAATGTTTGATATCACCGCTATTTTGTTATTTGCAATAAAAGAATACTTAAAATTAAGAAAATGTCCCTAACCACTAAACAACAGGTTCACTGTGAAAATTAACTTGCAATTACTTTCGAGTCACTCCGGGGTTACACCAATTTATAGTGGACCTAGTTTTAGCCGTTTAAGGTGATAATGATTTAATTGTATGCAACGATTGATTAAGGCAATGACTGACTGATTACTTATTAATGAAAGGCTATTTGAGTAGATCCACCATACTATTGGAAGTGACCGAAATGGCAGCGAGGTCACCAGCTTTGGTTTACGCCCAAAGCAAATTAAGTTAAGGTTATAAAAGACACCTTATGTTTTGTGTAGTTTAATTAAGAAAATATTTATATTAATTTTCACAGTGAAAATACAATGGTAAGACTGACTAGAAAGCTTAACAGTTCGATAATGACCTTTGAAATATGCGCTCGTTTATGTGAGGCTTAATGGTATACAAAATGGGACACCTTTGAAATGCGCTCGTTTATGTGAGGCTTAATGTTATACAAAATGGGACACAACCTGAAATATGAGATGGTGAATACAAAATTAATGCATGCACGTAATAATATAACAAATAGGTTATGTAATACACCGATTAGGGAAACTACAGATTATGCATAAATGATCTGTGAAAGAGGCCTATTAATGACAACGTGAACGCGTACGTTTTGGTACTCTAAATAGAATAAGCCTCGGTACTTTATTTTGTACAATGGTACCGTTACTTATTCACGGTGGTATAACAAAGAATTGACAGTAATTAATTGGTAGTTTATGTTATGCTTATGGCATAGACCTAGGTAATAAAATGAAATGTTAATAGCTTAATTGAGGTAATACGTAATGTACAGTACTCATCGATGGTATGTAATGGCATGCAACATAGAACATTGAATGGGCCTAATAATTGCTATAAAGAATGCACGTGCGTTTGGTACATTGAATGGAAAACATGACACTGATTAAGTAGGCTAAATGATTGTATGGATGCACAAGGAATAATTGATGCGGCCTAATTATAATGGATTGTAATGCTTGCACAAATATCATTTATATACAAGAACATTATGTGATGTTAAGTGATTACGTCAAGAGAATGTTTAGTTAACACGTAAATATGTGAATTGAACAGAATAACGGATGATACGCGGAAATAACGGTATAAAAATGACACTTGAATTGGATGACAGGCCTACCGTTCGGCCTAATGATAGTTGAGGGAATATACACGGTATATGAATTAGGCCTGCAGTAGAGAAAAATGGTCTACTGCGTTATTAACGGGAGTCAATGGGAATGTTTAATTACTCACTTTGGGAGAGTAGCCTGCTGTTCGGCGGTAGGCTAATGTAGGCTTCAAGAGCACTTAGAATATGATGTAGTTAGCTTACCCGGACGATTTGACGTCGTGGAAGGATTGTTGAAAAGGAATACCGTGAGTGTCGTCGATCGTCCTCTGGAAACTGGTCGCTCGCGCGTTGGTCGGGTCGTGGATTAGGCCTTTTTGCGTTGGAGATGTAGGCCCGGTTGTGGTTGTCTCTTGGAAGTTCGTTCCGTAGGTCGAGGTATGATGGGCCTAATGGAGTCTCGTAGACGATCGTTCTTCGTAAGCGGTAAAAGCTGACCAGATGTGGAGTGATTTGGGCTTGTAGCTTTCGCCGTCGAGTCACGCAATGTGTCCCTTGCGGATGCTTCTCGTAGTGTTGCAAACTTTGCCGGTGCTCTCGAAGATGCTTGATAACCGGTTTATGCGGTAATGAAGAGACCAAGGGGAATTCCTGATGCCGTTGGGGTTTCCTGCGGCAGTATTGGTGGGTCACTTCCAATGATGCTTCGTTTCTTGAATGTGGTGTTGAAGTGAGCCTTGGTCTTGAGCCGGTTACAACTGATGAGGGATGACAACGTACAGAGTAGTCGAACGGAATGGAAGCGCCGGAGTGAGAGTGAGTGAGCGTGGGTGCTTTCTTTTATAAGATTCCTGTGACGTAGAACTTCACGCCAATTACTAAGACGCCTTGGTGAAGGAACAGACTTTCCATTGTTTGTTAGCCCACGTGTGTTCCAAACTGTTTTATGGTAGCGTGGAAAGAAAGTATGTCTGTCGATTTGTTGGTCTATTTCTTGTTGATCCGCATATATATATAATATATAATATATATATATATATACTCGTGTGTGTGTGTATATATATAGGGTGTTTCGATAATGTTCAAACATAAAATTAATAGTATGTACAGTTAATCAAAAAGCTATCTTAAAATAATTAAATTGAATGAAGCTACATTAGCCGATGGTGCGCGACTTCTGAGACACCATTAGCTGATGTAGCTTCATTCAATTTCATTATTTTAAGATAGCTTTTTTATTAAATGTACATACCATTAATTTTATTATTAGAACATTATCGAACATATATTGTAATTAAACATCACTTATAAACTATTTCGACTCGTAAACCTCGTAAATCTGAATAAAGCCTATGGTGCGCGACTTCTGAGACAACCTGTATATACCGGGTGTCCGAGAATTATCTGTACAATTTTTGGCTGTTATTAAAAGTCAACCATGAAGTGTAGAAATTCCAGTTTGTCCCATTTTACAGAGAATCTCATTAAGTTTTTTGTGATACCAAGTTGTGACAAGTTTTTTAGAAATTTGTGTTTATAATCGGGACATACCAAATTGATGTAAAATTACATGAAAGGAGTAAGTAATTTGTTCAATTTTCTTATTACTGTGATGCAAAAAGTTAATTTGAAACCAGTCGAGATTTCTCTCTTTTTTATTTTCCTATCATTAGGCAGACTTGAATCATTAATTCTAATTAGGTTTTTAGCGGGTTCATTTTTCACTTTTAAAGCAATTCTCTGGACGTTGTTAGTTAATGTTCAACTGAGCACTATTGATGTAGTTTCAGGAAATTAGAAAGTTTTAGAAAATCTTTGAATTTTTTATCATTATATTATTAATAATTAATTAGAGAATAATTAACGAACTATAAAATTATATACATAATAGCACAGACAGAGTTTACGTTAAACCTTTCCAAAGTCAGAGACTAGTTGGTTGTGAAATTTTTATGTGCTCTCTTCCAAAGTTTCTTGAAGAAAATCATGAATTAATTTTTATTCATTTGTGGAGGTTAAAGTTTGAAAAGGAGGAATAATGATAGGTTCCCCATTTCCCTTACGCTTATCCCCTCTGAACCTTCATCTCCTTCCCCAATTCAGTTCTAGTCTTCCCCTCGTGCGGCGATTATACGACTTATTTTTATACTTTTTCGTCTTCCGATTTTTTCGATCGTTTTTCAAGATATCTTCGTCTTTGTCCTCTTTTTGGGGGATTTCTCTTATAAAAGATGAAAAAGCCAGCGGAGAGGGTAGGAGCAGCTATATAGGAAGCTTGCTTCTTTCCTCCTTTATGGTTGTTGTTGTTGTTAGGAGCGAGCAAAAATTTATAAAATGGCCTTAAAAACTGGAGCCGAAAACAAGCGCCGTTTACTATTTATCACAAAAGCCTTTTAAACATCCGTAAAGACTTAAAAACGACCTTATTTAACGCAACCTTTGGTAATGCCAGAGCGAAAACACGCAGTAAAACAACCCTCACGAGGCCTGTTAGGATTAATGGCGTCATTTACTCTTCGTTCTGTATGTAATCGTCAGTGAATTTAAAGGCGGCGTATGTGTATGCGACGAAGGGTATTAAATAAACCCATCGAGTGACACCGTTCGTACGTAGACAAAGTGTGACAAACAAACACGTACGACGAAAGGGAAGAAGCAATTTTAGGGAAATTGTAAAAGTTTGTTTCCTTAGAGTAACGCCAAATGGAGTCCTCGAATACACTTTCAAAACATTAAACGGAAACGAGTAAACAAAATTTCCCTCCCTTTAAACACAGTTTGAGACTTAAAGCATAGTTAATTGTTTAGTTTTAGTTTGGAGCTATTCTAAAGGTGATTTACAACGCACAATTGTCTCGTATACTTCAAAATAATTAATTCAGGAACATTTGATATGAACTCAAGATGGCTCTACGTAATATTTTCTCTTTATATATATATATATATATATATATATATATATATATATATATATATATATATATATAAGGAGATTGTAAACACCAGTCGACCAAGGAAGTACTCCGGGTGCGGGGGGGGGGACATTAGGCAGAATATAAGGAGTGCTGGAACTCCCGTTTCTCCTGTCACTGTCCTCCTTAGCTGATCTTTTTCCGTGTCTCATCTACCCTATAAGCAGTCCAGCAAGCTCTCAAACACACACTTCTCTCCCTATTCCTCACTACATATACAATACATGCATCTTACACACTACATAATCTTTTAAAAATTTTAAAAAAATCGCAACAACTTCAAACGCCTCGGAGTCCCCTGGGAAGGGGACCATAAATGTCCCTACTTCTGGAGTGGGTAGCGGGGTAGCGGGGCTGGACGGATCTGCTACCGCCCATTCGAGATGTTCTGGGCCTCTGCATGATTAACTTTTCCTTAATTTCTGCAACATTCGTGGTCTTTTCTCAAATTTTCAATCTGTTGATCACCACCTCTCCTCCTCTAAACCTCATCATCTTTTCCTCACTGAAACTCAGTTGTCTGGGAGGAGTGACAGCAACCCCTTTTCTGTACCCTCTTACTTTCTCTATCTCAATTTCACTCCAAAGGTGGATGTTGCGTATATGTACGCAATGATCTAACTTGTTCTCGTATTCCCAAACTCGAATCCTCCGAATTCTATACCTTCTGGCTACGGCTTACATGCCAATTTCAAAATAAATACAGTACATCTGCGCTGTTTACCTTTCTCCTAATTCTACCGATTATCAAAAAAATTTTTACTACGTCACTTCCAAAGTGGAATACATTCTATCCCGTTCTCACTTTGCTGAAATCTAAATTTTAGAAGATTTCAATATTCCCCACCACCTTTGGCTTTCCTCTCATTTCACTGACATCCCTGGTGAACTAGCTTACAACTTTTCTATCCTAAATGACCTAGAGCAGATTGTACAGCACCCTACACGTATCCCTGCTCGTCTTAGAGATAGGCCCAACATTCTGGATTTATTTCTCACCTCTCATCCTTCTTCTTACTTTATCTAACTTTTTTTTCCGTTGGGCTCCTCCGCCCACAATCTTATATCTGTTTCCTGTCCTATTGCTCCAATCCGGCCTTTGGATCCTCCCAAGAGAAGACGCCTTTGGCACTTTGGCGCCGCTGATTGGGAGTCCATAGGTAGTACTTTTCTGATTTCCTATGGAATGGCCGGGGCCATTTCAAGTGTGCTGAGCGTATCACGGAGGTGATTCTCTCGGGGATGGAGGCGTACATTCCATATTCTATTCAATGCAAAAAAAACCTTGGTTTAACTTTACTTGTTCTAATGTTATCCGCAACAGAGAGGAGTCTTTCAGAAGGTTATAATGTTATAATGTTTCAGACCAACAAAGACCCTAGGATCCACTCATGGCTGGTCTACCTAACTGTGTTCGTAATTGTGTATTGTGTATGTCCTCCGTGGTGGCGGAGGGGACCTACAATTTTACGTAGGTTCCGAACCACAAGACCATAAGAAATTTATGTAAGAACTGCCTGTACATTGGCAACGACCAATTTTTACAAAACTAAATAATTTTCAATTTAAAACTAATTAATTATCGATTTAAAACTAAAGATAGAATCTCTGGATCCAGAGGATCAAGTCACAATAGACTACTATCCACAAATATGTTACACTCTATATCTATTTATAACCGAAATGCAAATATATCAGATCCAAAGAATCTAGTCAATTTCATTACGGTATCCATCAATACTAGTACCTTGCCAACGAAAAATAAGTCACGGTCCATATCGATTGCGGACCAAGTCAAAATTTACAACCATATACGTTACAATATATATACTTAGGAGGAAAAGTGTAGGTGTGGCTGTAAAGACTGTACAGTAATGTAGAAATGTGTGTGCACCCATTATGGGTCTCCCATTTAAAGGTGTTTGTGGGGCAAGTGAAGATCATGAGTTTTTCAATACCTCACAGTACTATGGGGGGCACCGCTCGGCAGAGGAATCTCTTTAAATGGGGTGTGTAAGGACAGAGAGTATCCCCTAACCCAAGATGCTGCCTCCCTATATCCCACAACACTTGTGTTGAGCTGTGGGATCTATTACCACAAAGCCTTAATTTTACTACCTTAAACTATACCCAATCTATCAACATATGCGTCTAATCGATTTTTAAACATGTTTATAGACGTGCTACTAATTACTTCTATCGGCAAACTATTCCAGCTATCTACTATTCTATGCGTAAAAAAGTTTTTGGCAACTGTTGTCTCGAACCTTCTACTTGTCAACTTACACCCGTTATTTCTAGTCCTATTATATTGAGATATTTCGAAAAAGCTATCTCTATCTACGTTATCGAACCCATTCATAATTTTGAAAACCTGGATTAGATCACCCCTTAGCCTCCTAGTCTCGAGTGTAGTCAATTTTAACTCCTTAATTCTATCCTCGTACGACTTTGACCTAAGCGACGGAATCATCCAACTCCTGACTCAAACTCAGCTTATATTTCTGCCCGGAATCGTACAAAATCTGTTCTTCGACTCGCCAAAAATTCCTTCATCCGACAAAAATGTGAAAACTTATCCAATTCTAATTCTTCTCCCTCTTTCTGACATCTAGCTAAGAACCTCTTTAACAACTTTACCTCCTCTTCTTTCCCTCTTCTTTTCCATTCCGACGGCTCATTTGCCGTCTCTTCTCCTGACAGAGCTGAACTCTTCGCTCAAACTTTCGCTTCCAACTCAGCCATAGACGATTCCGGCGCTGTTCCTTCATCATCTTCTCCCTCTCCTCCCTCCCTTTTCTCGTGATCTTTCCTGGAAAGATCACACATACTCTCTTTCCAAAACAGCTTCCAAGAGGTTAGGTGTGCTGTACCGCTTCGGCAGTTTCTTCACTCCCACTCAGTTGCTGTCTCTGTACAGGGGACTTGTCCGGCCCTGTCTGGAGTATGTTTCTCATGTATGGGGCGACTCAACCCACACAGCCGTACTTGACCGAGTGGAATCAAAGGCTTTTCGTCTCATCAATTCCCCACCTCTTACTCACTGTCTTCGATCCCTCTCTCTTTACTATCACTATTATAACGAACGCTGCTCTTCTGAACTCTCTAACTGTATGCCTCCTCCTTTAAGGAGAACACGCAGCACCAGACTTTCTTAACTTTCTCATTCATTTTCTGTCAACTCTAACTCAAGCGTTAATCCGTATTTTCAATCTTTCATCTACTCAACCGGTCAACTCTGAAACAGTCTTTTTCAATCCATCTTTCCCCTGTCTATGATCTCCAATCTTTCAAACGCAGAGTGTCTAGACATCTCGAAAGCCCTGGACCTTGATTTTGGCTTTCTTTTTCTATGGAGGGGGGGTTTGCGTTTTTGCGGGCGTTCGCCCTTGGCCCCTCCTTTCTGCATGAAAAAATATATATGATGAAAAACTTTAGCTTCATGCTTTGAAACCTTAGTAGCGTCATTAAAATATTTACAGGAAAGATGGAATAGTAATTGATTTAATGGAAAGAGATTAGAGTAAAATCAATTTAAAAAGCTTACTCTTCTCTTGCATTTTAAAACTCTAATTAATACGTTTGCATTATGATAAAAATTTAAATAGAAAGGTTCAGTTTCAGATATAGAGTTCAAAATTTGAGTTAGGTACTTGATCCAGCATTGGGATTGGAATCACCAGTAGTATGAGTGCAAATATGCCGAGGGTGTGAGGAGTGCCAGTGCTAGTGAGGGGAAGGGAAAAAAAACAATTTTAATCTTTCAAAAGGTGAATGGCGGATTATATTGGGGAGTGGGGTTGATAAGATAAGGGTGGTAGAATAAGGGGATGGGGTGAGTGGGAGGTGGGGAAACATAATGAGAAAAACAATGTATGTGACGTTTTACTATGAACTTTAGCTGCAACCATTTTGAATACAGTGTACTCTCTCTCTCTCTCTCTCTCTCTCTCTCTCTCTCTATATATATATATATATTATATATATATATCTATATATATATCTTTTTGTCTCATCTACCCTGTGAGCAGTCCAGTATACTCTCAAACACACTTCTACCTCTATTCCTCACTACATATACAATTATACATGCATCTTACACAACGCAATCTTTTAAAAATTCATAAAATAGTAGCATTTTTTTAGTCCTGCACACCTTGTTTTCGCGCTTCTCCGTTTTCTAAGTAGAGGTCACTTTTGCGGCCGCTCATCCTTGGCCCCTCCTTCCTGCATAATTATATATATATATATATATATATATATATATATATATATATATACATGCGTGTATGTGTGTCTGACGTCATACTATGCACTTTAACGGTCACCATTCAATACTGTATCTTAAATATAACAATGATATTACACCATTGGGAGTCGAGCCTTCAATGTGATGGCTAAAGCTACATATATGTGTGTGTATATATATATATGTATATATATATATATATATATATATATATATTATATTGATGCCTAAATTCAGCACGCTACCACACTGCTACTATGAACAAAAGCGATATTAATAAGAAAAAATACATGCCAATAAAGTAATTAATTTCTCACTCAGAAAAAGTAACTTCGTAATGCAATAATTGTCTAAGGATGTGTACTCGTTTTATATACAGTGTGTCCGTAAAGTCATGGTGGGATTTTAAATAGCTATATTATTGCAACGAAACATGATAATGAGATGAAACAATGCCAAATTTAAGAACAACTCTCAAAGTTGTATCTTGTAGTTAGTCTAGGCTAAGCTTAACCTTTATCTCGTAGTTAGTCTAGGCTGTCCACATGCCTATGTTGAACATGAGCGTAATAGCCCGAAAGTTAATGTGTGGTGTGCTCTAGCACGAGATCGAGTGATTGGCCCATTTTTCTTCGCGGAACCCACTGTGACGTCACACAACTACCTCGCTATGTTGGAACATTTTGCAGTACCCCAATTTATTGACAATAATGTCATCTTTCAGCAAGATGGTGCTCCTCCGCACTATGCCAACGTTGTTCGAGAATTCCTTAATGAAAAATTTCCACAGAGATGGATAGGAAGAAGAGGATGGAAGCCATGGCTTCCACGCTCTCCGGACCTGACACCTTTGGACTTTTATTTGTTGGGTTACGTCAAGCAAAGCGTGTACAGTGTAACCATTAGGGATATTCATCACTTGCACGAGCGAATCACGGAAGCTATCGCATCCGTCACTCCTGATGTTCTTGGGCGTGTGTGGCTGGAATTGAATCACCGCCTAGATGTCTGCAGGGCTACCAGAGGAGCACATATTGAACTACGTTAAATAAAGTTATTCTTTTAGAGTTGTTCTTCAATTTGCCTTTTTTCATCTCATTATCATGTTTCGTTGCAATAATATAGCTATTTAAAATCCCACCATGACTTTACGGACACACTGTATGTATATATGGCCTAGTGATTTCCATACGCACCCACTCGTCGTAAGTGGATTTTGTGGGCGTGGCTTAAATCATTCAGCATTTCTCCTTTTAAAGCTCGGAGACCTAACAGTGTGTAAACATAGTCCATATCTTGATTAGGGGGCAATGCACAAAACGAACTATAATGTAATAAATTCTCTCTCTCTCTCTCTCTCTCTCTCTCTCTCTCTCTCTCTCTCTCTCGCCAAACATATATTATTATTATCATTATTATTATTCTTTCCGTTGGGAGTCGGTCAATGGTGAATATTATCATAATTATTCTATCCCCATCTCCATTCCCACAAGGTCAGCTACTTCCAGGCAGGTGGCACACACACACACACACACATACAATATATATATATATATATATATATATATAGTGTTTAAAAGTTTGGAAACATCACTAAAATTGACCAAAAATGCGCCCTATTCTAGTTAAAAATCTACACTCTAGAAACAAATGTTCCTAAATAGCATAATGTTACTTTAATTTTAACTATTAACAGTAGTAGTTAACTGCTTGAAAGCATTCTTTCAACTGTATCACTCAAATATCTTGTTTTGCTTTTTTCATTGAAAATTTATTTTATGATTCCGGCTTTTTCATTCTTTGCTTAACTACAGTAGAATAGCTGTGTTTATAGAATGTTTCCAATATAATATTAATATATAACGTGTTTTATAAACATTCCTAGTTTTCTACATTATGTATCGAAATAATTAACGCCTTGAGATCTTTTATAATTGGATTCAACTAATTTTTCGCTCCAGTACGCAGATACCACAAGATATTCGCATAAAGAGCGTGACTTTACGAGAGCAAAGATATACTATTATAATCATCAGTGCACTCTATCTAATTCAGTGTATTGTAAAGCTTCTTAGTCGATGTGAAAAATTAACGAATGATTTTTCCTCTGATTCTTCTTGCCTTCACATGGTGTCTCCCGATGTAACAGGTTTCGTGGTATTTTTGCCTACCATAACTGATGATGCAGGTGTTCATACTATGAAAAACGACTTAATTGAAAATTTACAGAATCGTTTCAGGCAGTGGAAGCCAGACATTACTCGCATGATTTCTCACGTTTTAGATTCTCGTTTCAAATTTGCTTGCATGACAGTGCGTGAGGTTGTAAAAAATGAGATAATCATTATGTCTGCATCACCTAACGCTAGTCCTGCACGTAATATAACCTATGGCGATGAAGCAACTGATTTTGTTTCACGAGAAAATCAAGAACCCTTGAAAAAGAAGCCGAAGGTTAATTTATGGAGTTATTTCGATGAGGTTGTGCCTCCACCTATCAAAAATAGTCAGAAAAGTTATCAAAAAGAATTAGACATCTATCCAAAGGCCACGAGTCAGTCACGATACGAACCCTCTTGATTGGGGTCGCCATAATGGTGAAAGATTCCCGAAACTACTGAACAGCTGGGTTTTGCTGTGCGCCGCCTGACGTCACCAGGTCTCTATCCCGGGGCCGATGGATTCGTAGTCAGCGATGCTAACTACTGCACCACCGAGGCGCATATATATATATATATATATATATAATATATATATATATATATTAGTGACGAGGTTAGCTAATTGCGGAGACAACAATGCCAGGAAAGTAATACAAGAAAAACTGGAGAGAATCGATTGGGAAATACAAACTCTGATAAAGGGCCATACAGACAGGGAAGAGGAAAAGGCGGGAGAGAAGCAATAGAGGAAAATCCAAAATACTTCTACAGCTACGCGAAAAGGAAAACAAAAACGCGCGCTACTATCGAGCCCTTAAGGAAAGGAAATAATGAACTAACAGACGAGCTAAAAGAAATATCTGAAACATTGAGAGCCCAGTATGAATCGGTCTTCAGTACTCCAAAAAGTGACTAAGCGATACCTGACATAGATGCATTCTTCAAAGAGAAATTGAAAGGAGAATGTATGACAGACTTTGATTTTATCCCGGAAGATGTAACGAGAGCTATAGGACAAATGAAATCATATTCAGCTGCAGGTCCGGACAAATGGAACGCACTATTAATTAAAAACTGTAAAAATTAAATACAGTAGCTACACCCTTATACTGGATATGGAGAATTTCCCTAGACACTGGGGAAATACCGAGCATCTTGAAAAGAGCAAGCATTGTCCTTATACAGTATATAAAGGCGGGGATAGATCTCAAGCAAAGAACTATAGACCAGTATCCTTGACGTCCCACCTCACCAAAATATTTGAAAGAATAGTCAGAGAGAAAATTTATGACTTCTTGGAGACATTGGAAAGATGCAACGAAGATCAGCACGGATTCCGATCAGGAAGATCATGCCTCTCACAACTTCTAGAGCACTATAACAATATCCTAGATGCACTTCAAGGCAATGAAAACTATGATGTCATATACACAGATTTTGCTAAAGCTTTCGACAAATGCGATCATGGTATAATAGCACATAAAATGAAACATATGGGAATAACAGGCAAAATGGGGAAAATGGATCTACAACTTCCTCAGAAAACGACGACAGGTGATCAAAATTCAAGGTGCATCACTTAATCAGAATCAGAAGTACGCAGCTCAGTACCACAAGGTACAGTGCTGGCCCCACTCCTGTTCATTATCATGCTAACAGACATAGACAGTGGAGTTAACAGCAACAGCATAGTAACATCCTTTGCGAACGATACAAAGATCAGCAGAAAAATCAGCGATGCAAATGAAGTGGAGGCCTCGCAGAGGGACACGAACAAATATACACATGGTCAGAAGAAAACTATGACATTTAACACCGAGAAATTTCAGCTCTTGAGATATGGTAGAAATGAGGAACTTAAACAGACTGCTCCAGATAGACAAGATATTCAGAGAAGCACGAAGGTGGTCGACTTGAGGGTAATAATGACCGATGATGCCAAATTCGAGACACAAAATCAGACAGCAATAAACAAAACAAAGAGTCGCGGGGCAAGTACTAAGAACGTTCAAAAGGAGGGACAAGACAGTAATGATTCCCCTGCTAAGAACACTGATCATACCAAAACTTGAGTACTGCTCAGTTTTGACGTCCCCATATAAAAAGGAAGAAATTAATAAACTAGAAGAAACGCAGACATTTCACAGCCATGATTGATGGCTGCAAAGAACTCAAGTACTGGAAAAGACTACGTAAACTATGATAAATCTGTACTCCCTGGAAAGAAGAGAGAGGAATACCATAATCTACATATGGAAAATTATCGAAAAAGTGGTACCAAACCCCAAACTAAACCCAATTACCATCCAAACAACGATGGAAAATAGGAAAGGCAGAATGTGTAGTGTCCCCAAATTGAAGGCCCAACAAGGGACTTCCTCAATTCTGAAGGAAAATAGGTTGGTTGTCAGGGGGCCAAGAATTTTCAACCAGCTTCCATCGGACCTCAGAAACGTTACAGGGGTCAAAGTTGAAGTCTTCAAGAGAAGACTAGATGCCTGGCTCAGGACGGTACCAGATGAGCCGGGTGTACCTGACTATGTACGGTGGAGAGCGCAAGAGAGCAACTCGCTCCTCCACCAAACCAGAACTAGAGGCGGGGCCACCAGCTTGACCTTCGTGTGAAGAAAGACCGACGCACGGAACCCTAACAAGGTTAACGAGGAGGGTGAGCCACACATATATGGTAAAACCTTAAAATGCACAAATAAGAGCTCCTGATGAATTTTCAGATTCCTTATATAGATAACAACCTCAAACCGGATATTGAGCTAAATCTATTAATATTTAAGGCTGGCACAGGTTTGAAGAAATTTGCCCCCCCCCCCCTCCCCGCCACAAACTGTATAATGATACTAAGGTTTCGAGTTGCGCCACCTCTAAATATGTACGAATCGATCCAGTTTTTTATTTCCAACATCATTAGTGATTGCGAAATATGGCAAAATGTCATGAGAAATATATTTTTCATTTTCATTTTTTTGACCACACTATACAGTATATGATACACACTTCTGAAACACTAATCATTCCAACCTATATATATATATATATATATATAAGTTAACGCATTTGTGGATAAAATGTCTCAGTGAAATGTCGAACACTCCTTTTTATTGACACTTAAAATATTATTGGCGAAAATGAGACATCTCACGATGAGATTTCCGATCGAAACCACAATTCAATATAAGTCGATGATGCACTTATCGAAATGGTTTAAATCTGATTCCCAAAATGAAATTCTCTTTTTGTTTCGATTTGTAACTCTTATTTATTAGTTTTAGTTATTTTTTGTTATTTCTGTTAATTTACTCGAGTTATTAAGATGAGTTAGTTTATTGAGTGGTTGGTTATTTGGTTCCTTGTTCATTTAGTTGATCGGTTGGTTGTTTGTATACTTTTGCAGGTTTTGATTAAATGGTATTCTTGTTCCGTCAAAGAGAGTAAGACAATCCAATTGTTCAAGCAATTGATCAGTCCTGCTTTATGTCTTCTAGACTATGGACGTCTTGGTATAAAAGTGTTTATCAAGAGTTCCACTGAACTCGTGCAATAGCCATTCCATTACGTGTATTTTTTATTTTTTTTTTTTTTACTGCTTCTTTGGGATCTATTATTACTAATTTCATTATTTCTCGTTTCATTACGTGTATTATTGTTATTTCTTTATTACCGTAGTCCTTTTTTTTTAAATATATTGTTTAATTTGTTGCAGCGTTGATTACCGTGACGGATACTGTAGCTTTTTTTATGAGATAAACATTTTCATTGTCATTACCATCATCATCATCATTACCATATATATATATATATATATATATATATATATATATATATATGTTGATATTTTCAGTAGGTGTACTTTCTATTTTTCTCCTTTTTTTTTCCTTTTTTGTATTCTCAGCTGTGGTTAGTTTTTATTATTACTTGTTTCATTACGTGTCTTATTTTTATTTCTCTTTTAATCATAATTTTTATTTTTTAAATTTCTTATTGTTTGATTTATCTTCTCGTTTAATACCTTCAAGAATTTGTACTATTTTATTGGACTTATATTCTGCCAATAAAGCTTATCATCATTATCATTATCATAAATCTCTAAATTTTACTTGCACTGTAGAATATTAGAAATAATGTATTCCCAATGCGTTGTTTATCTGAGGTCCCTTAAGCAAATGATGGATTAGGAATATATTATTCCTAATGGTATATCATACTGTTGGTGATATATATATACAGGGCTATTTAAAATGATTCACCTGATTTCAAATGAGAATATTTTTTAATTACAAATACAGAGTGATTTGTGATACATCAACCAAAAGAAAAACTGTCCAAATTTTGTCTCTCACCTCATAAATGCTCTATGTGACTTCCCCTAGTTACACAAGCAACGTCGACACGATAGTCGAATTCCTCCCATACTCGCTCCAGCATGTCCGTTGTCACTGACTCTACGGCAGTAACAATGCGAGTTCGGAGCTCATCCAAAGATGTGGGCAACGGTGGCACGTAGACAGTATCCTTAACGTACTCCCAAAGGAAGAAGTCGCACGGTGTAAGATCCGGCGACCTAGGGGGCCAGCTGTGGAGCACCAAGTCATGGGGCCCACTGCGACCAATCCAGCGGCGAGTGAGCACTTCGTTGAGAAAACGCCATTTTCACACTGACTGTTTGTTGCTAGGCTAGGCCACGGCGTGACTTTGGAGCCCTCTCGCGGTGATCTTGTAAAACTCGGAGATTTCCTCTTTCATGTGGTGTATGCCCAGTTGATGCACGGTTGATAGGTACGGAAGTATTCTCAGTTGAAATCGGATGAATCCTTTTAAATAGCCCTGTATATATGTATATATATATATATATATATAAAACCATTCAAACAACAGTGGAAAGTAGAAAAGGAAGACTGTGTCGTGTTTCCAAATTAAAGGCTAGACAAGGAACATCCTCAACCCTGAAGGAAAATAGTTTTGTTGTGAGAGAACCAAGTCTGTTCAACCAGCTGCCTAAGGAACACGAGTGTAGTGTCGTAGTGGATACCTTCAAAAGAAGACTAGACGCCTGACTTAGAACAATTCCAGGTGAGCCGGGCGTACCTAGCTATGTGAGGGGGAGAGCACAGGAAATCAACTCTTTATTTTACCAGGCCAACTCAAGAGGAGGGGCAACAAGCTTGACCTTTGTGAAATGAGAAATCATCGCACGGAACATTTGAAAGGCTGAAGGGTATACTGTGTATATATATATATATATATATAGCTGCAAACCCACAAGGAAAAAGAAAAACGATTCCAAGGCCTTTCGTGTATTCAAAGCTACACCTCGTCATTCCCTGACGAGGTGTAGCTTTGAATACACGAAAGGCCTTGGAATCGTTTTTCTTTTTCCTTGTGGGTTTGCAGCATTTATTCATTTCACGTGTTTTATTGTGAAATTCATCCCATATATATATATATATATATATATATATATATATATATATATATATATATATATATATATATATATATATTGGTGAAGGCCGCTTCTGGCAAGCTTCAATTTCAATTTAAGCAGAAAGCCACAGACAAGAAGGAAAGAAACAACCATCATGTTGGAAAGGGACTATATTTTGTACATTGCAAAGTTTCAAGCACAAACTATGCTCATCTTCAGGCAAAAATTCTAAAAAGTTAAAAACAGAATATTAAAAACCATAATGACATATAAAATACAAAATAAAGTAGGGAAAAATTCACAAGCTTTAAAACACAAAATGAAAGTCACACTAAAAAAGAACAATGAATGACAATTATAAAATACAAAATGTTAAACCCCAAAACTAAAAAACTAAAAAATTCACAAGCTTTTTAAAACACTAAAAATGAAAAAAAAACTAAAAAGAACACACCTTAAGTCTAAGCATCACAGATTCCGAGGCAAAACTAATACAAACAGAAACATCTAAAAACAAGTAAAGGTTGGTTGTTAAAGATATTCAGTTTAGACGGAGGGGAACGGATGAATTATATTATCAGAGTTAAGCGAAGGGGAGAGAGTTTTAATATACAGTGATTCTAAAAGTCTTAAAGTTTGCTCACACGGAGCGGAATCTAAAATGTTAAAATTAGCTAAAGTTATATCCACTTTGCATAGAATAACATGGCTGCGTATAGCTGAAGCTTCTTTAGTTCTCAGTGGTTTGTCAGTTCTATGGCTTATGCCCATGTGGGCACAGAAACGCGACTCGAGGCTCCGCGCAGTGCTACCAATATAGCTCCGATCACATCGGGGACACTTGAATTCATAAACAACAGCACTGCGCAGAGCATCCGATACACGGTCTTTTACATTAAAAAATGAGCCAATACTGTAGAACGACGGTTAACAAATACTAGTTTAAAATCTATTTGACAATAAAATTTACTAAGAAGTGGCATAAGGTTATTGCGGCAATATGAATTCAGATATCCCAGTTCTATGGCTTATGCCCATGTGGGCACAGAAACGCGACTCGAGGCTCCGCACAGTGCTACCAATATAGCTCCGATCACATCGGGGACACTTGAATTCATAAACAACAGCACTGCGCAGAGCATCCGATACACGGTCTTTTACATTAAAAATGAGCCAATAGAACGACGGTTAACAAATACTAGTTTAAAATCTATTGACAATAAAATTTACTAAGAAGTGGCATAAGGTTATTGCGGCAATATGAATTCAGATATCCCATTTCTGGGATATCTGAATTCATATTGCCGCAATAACCTTATGCCACTTCTTAGTAAATTTTATTGTCAAATAGATTTTAAACTAATATTTGTTAACCGTCGTTCTATTGGCTCATTTTTTAATGTAAAAGACCGTGTATCGGATGCTCTGCGCAGTGCTGTTGTTTATGAATTCAAGTGTCCCCGATGTGATCGGAGCTATATTGGTAGCACTGCGCGGAGCCTCGAGTCGCGTTTCTGTGCCCACATGGGCATAAGCCATAGAACTGACAAACCACTGAGAACTAAAGAAGCTTCAGCTATACGCAGCCATGTTATTCTATGCAAAGTGAATATAACTTTAGCTAATTTTAACATTTTAGATTCCGCTCCCTGTGAGCAAACTTTAAGACTTTTAGAATCACTGTATATTAAAACTCTCTCCCCTTCGCTTAACTCTGATAATATAATTCATCCGTTCCCCTCCGTCTAAACTGAACATCTTTAACAACCAACCTTTACTTGTTTTTAGATGCTTCTGTTTGTATTAGTTTTGCCTCGGAATCTGTGATGCTTAGACTTAAGGTGTTCTTTTTAGTGTTTTTTTTTCATTTTTAGTGTTTTAAAAAGCTTGTGAATTTTTTTAATTTTTGGGTTTAACATTTTGTATTTTATAATTGTCATTCATTGTTCTTTTTTAGTGTGACTTTCATTTTGTGTTTTAAAGCTTGTGAATTTTTCCCTACTTTATTTTGTATTTTATGTCATTATGGTTTTTAATATTCTGTTTTTAACTTTTTAGAATTTTTGCCTGAAGATGAGCATAGTTTGTGCTTGAAACATTGCAATGTACAAAATATAGTCCCTTTCCAACATGATGGATGTTTTTCCTTCTTGTCTGTGGCTTTCTGCTTAAATATATATATATATGAAAATTATTTCACGAAGGTAACACGTGAAAAATATTTATGATGAATAAAACCACGAAGGAAAGGAAACACAAAATGGTGCTCAAGCGCTTTCGTCTAATGACATCCTCAGGAACACTCAGTGTTCCTGAGGATGTCATTAGACGAAAGCGCTTGAGCACCATTTTGTGTTTCCTTTCCTTCGTGGTTTTATTCATCATATATATATATATATATATATATATATATAATGTGTTTTTTTGCCATATATCCAAAGACTAGGAGTTACAACTTCAATTTTGGTTGTCATTCCATAAAGGTTTTCGTATATAGTTTCATTAAACTAAACTTTCAACAAGATTCAAACGAAAATTTACGACCTTCATTAATTTAGCCCTGATCCTTTTACTCCCTCGAGAAAGAAGACAAAAGCGGAGGAAAAAATGCTAAAATTTAGTCCTTGTTTCCTTTTGCATTCTATCCCGAGCAAATTAAAAAACGTCAAAATTAAAAAAGCCCCGCTACTCCATGTCCGTGGTTTAGGTCGCTATTAATCAAGAAGATAGATTTTTATATCCAGTTTAGAAAGATTCTGCATTTGCCAACTTTCATATAAAAAGTAAATACTTATTTGTTTGTGTTGAGTAAATATACAAATTCTGTTTGTTATGAGATTATACTGTATAATATCCCAATAATAATACTATATTATGTAAATAATACTTGCGAGTAACAACTAGGATAAGGGCAGAAATATTGTCTTATCTCTTACTGGATTTATTCCTTGATTATTTATCAGTGTTCAGCTGCGGAACAAGTAAAGTAATCCTATTTCTGTCTTTTTCTTATTTCTTATCCTTCTGTTCCATGAATATCCAATCATGTGAATAACATAAATCATAAGTAATATTAATTGGTGGGAACAAAAGTATTTAATTCCAATTAGAGTTTTACAAGGAAAATTAAAACATCTTCATTTCCAGACAGTCGAGAAAATTTTCACAATTTCTGGGAAAAAAATCAAAATCCTGTCACCTTTAAGCCTTCGAGAATAAAACCATCAGCAGTGAATTTGATTTGACATTACAGTTTGTCCGTACAGATCTGCATCTTTCACCTTCTGTTGCCCCTAGTTCATACTCTGCGTTTAACTGAAGAGGGTTCAACAATTATTCCTATCTAACGTGGGTTTCTGTTCATTGACCGAAGGTCGACGTGAACTGTTCTATAACATTTCGTCGTCGCCGTCGTCGTTATCGTAAACTTTTAAGCTTGGAAAGTTTCACTTTAATTTTTGTGTTGGAAAGATTTGTTGTTACAGTCATTGTGAAATGTTTTTAACTTTGAAGATACGTTATTTTACATCTTAAACAAATTTGTTATATACAGTACATAGGGACTTTGAGTATTTTTCGCCATAGACTGGTCTCTCACTCAAAAGTGAATTTTTTAACCCCTTTAATCTCGCAAGGGTCCCATTAGTGTTTTTAATCCGTTAATGGCTTTTTAATCCCCAAAAGAAAGACCTGAAAATATAAAAATTATTTCATATTTGTGATAAAGCCTTAATTACGTCTCTTTCTGTGAATTCTAAATCTATTAATAGGGTTATGTCCGAACTTGTTCTTGACTGATTTGTGCCCATGTCAAAAAATTATTCTGGATTTTCTACTTTTCTCGGACTTAGAGATGCTGAACGCAGGGTTAAATTGTTCCTTAAGCGGTTCGCTCATTTTTTCCAGGGTCACTTGTGTATTCGGTCGCCCCCATCTCTCAACGGACTAATACTCTTTTTACACTTCATTTTTCTTTTCGCAAGTGTAGAAGTATTTTGGGTTATTTTTTTATGTTTTCTGCTAACTTGTCTTCCTCTTTGTCTGTCTTATGGATAAATATTTGTTTGAGGTCCACTTCTATTTCGCATAGTTTTTTCTCTAGTTTGAGTCTCCTTACTTCAGTTCTGCATCTGTGAAGAGTTTTTATGGTTTGTTCCCGTTGTCTAACTAGTGTCCTGATTTTTCTTTCGAGCTTGCTACGTTTTCTTTTGTCTCTTCGGAACATGTTTCAGCAATATAGGTTTAGTTTCATTTTCTATTCCAGAGTATTTCTTCTGGAATCTTCTCGTGAAATAGCAATTCCCAATTTATTCTCTTTAAATCTTCATTTACACTTTTCCAAGCTAATTTCTTGAATTTATTCTTCAAATATTGAATATTGAATTGAATATCAAATACTGAATATCAAATACTGAATTTATTCTTCAATTTTCCTTCTGGACCTCTGGTTGCTAAGTTTAATTGTATATCGATTAGGTTATGTTCGGAGAAATTGTGTGCGTTAGTTTTATTTATTATATTATTTGTCAAAATTAAATCCAAAACGTTCTCTTTTCTAGCGGCTTCACAGATTTCCTGGGTAAGTTCATGATGTTCTCTAATATCTAATAGCATTATGCTTGGATTCTATCATCTTTCGTAATGTTACCATGAAACTTCTTAACATATATAACTTCGTCATTTCTTGTGGTCCATACACATTCATAATGATTAGGGTCAGTTATTTTACTTCAAAAATAAGAATTTTGACTGTGCTGTTTTATTTGCTTACCTTCACTTTACATTTGTATATATTTTTCACGTAGATGCAACACCCTCCTCCTCCTCTAGTAACTCTATCTGCTCTGTATATGTTGTGGTCCAGTATTGCTATTTCAGTATCCTCGATGCAGTTTTCAGTCTTTTTCACATTCATGTAAGTGTGTTTTCGTTAAGCATATGATATTTGTGCTGGTTTCAGGAGCTAAATTTTACAGTCTGCATGCTCAGTATACAGGCCTTGTGTATTTTTGTGTAATAAATTTATAGGGTTACTACCCTTCGTGCTTGGTTTCCCTAAATAATGGTCGTTTTCTAGTCTATGTTGTCAGTTCCTGTTTGGTGTTACTGGTCATTGCATTTGATAGTACTGGGGCTGTGGCCCTTGGTACCATTGTGGAGGTTGTATTAACGGTGGGTGGTGTTGGATGGGAGTGTGATGTCTGTAATACTGGGATACATATATCTGCGAAATGTAGTATTTTCTCATTAAAAGGGACAGTTGTACTTTATCGTTCTCATTTCCTCTGAAAAATGTACTTTATTTTCACTGCTATTATTTCTTCTATTTAGGATTTGAGATGTTTTTTCTCGTTCTCTTCTTTCAGTAATGTGAAAATATGGGCACTCCATGTTTAGGCAATTTTTCCCTCTAATTGATTGTCTGTACATACTGTACAGAGTACAGCAGAAGGGGAAATAGTAGCAGTTTGTCCGTTTGTCTTGAATCCCATTTTCTTTTGTGTCGGCGTCTTCAGACGTTTCCTGGTTTTCTGTAGGTGAACCTGTTGCAAATCTTTCTTCTACTTCAACATTCTCCATTCCCGTTTGTACTACTTTTCTATTGTTTTCCATACGCTTGACGCACATGAAGCCTTAAAGCCTATGATTTTGTTATTTGTTCTATTCATCATTTCCTATCCTTTTTATCTATGTTTATGCATTCGTAATGCTTAAACGTATTGCACAGAATGCATTTTAAGCCATGGTCTGGTCTGCTTTATTTTTAGTCAGAGCTGGTACACACGCGCATTCCATTAAACATAATCCATCTCTATTCAATCTTTCTGAATTTAGAGGAGCTTGCACATTTTTCATTTTTTGCCATTTTCTTTTTTCTTTCGTCCATTTCCTTTCGCTTTTTGAATTTCGTCTGCGATATCTGAACCTTCTTGCTGATAATCTTCTTCCTGTTCTATAGGCCTATAGGAAGAATTTCACGAAAGGTGTTACTCCGTTCGAATTGCTTTTAATTTGTTATTTTTCTTTGTGCACGCTATATGCCACCAACCCCCACTTAATAAATTATTCACTGATATTTAATACACGCACACTGGTATAGGATAGAATTTACCGCTGCATTTATAAACATTAGTTATTTTGATATTAGCAGGGAGCAGGAACAAACGTCCGTACACCATGAGTAGAAACACACACACACACACACACATATATATACTTTGGTAACCTTTAATTAGCTTCCGCCTGAATTGTTCATTCTGACGAAGGTCAAGCTTTCACTCTACCTTAGACCAACAGTTTAACGTGGAATCCGAACCACGCCCCACCAGCAGCCCAGCGTCTTAACCACTAGGCCACCCAGGATACTCATTTATCTAACAACCACTTTCTTTATTGTGTGGAAGGATGACAGCTGGGTTTTGCTGCGCGCAGGCTGCGTCACCGGGTCTCACATCCCGGGGCAGATGGATTTGTAGTCAACGACACCAACCACTACACCGCAGAGGTTCATTAATATATATTATATATATATATATATATATATATATATATATATATATATATATTAATATATAATGCATAAAAAATTATGAAGGTTAGAAGCCACCCATCAGCCTTCAACGCCGTCAACGTAACTTAATCGCCCATGCCGCGCCCACACCTTACCCAACCGACAACCTCCAAAATCCCACAACCACAAACTCGACTCCAAAAACCCACAACTCACAATTGCACAGCCCACTCTCCTTTTTGTTTTAAACTTAGAATAAAAGGTAGAAAAATACCAAAATTATATTCTGTTTAAAACAGAACTTGAGTTTAAAATAAAGACATTATTTCAAAAAAACTTAGCTTAAAAAATAAGACTACAGGTGTCCCAGAATTAATTATCTATTTCAATGAAATCGGACAAATTTAATAAAAACTGACATAATTTTGTGTTTATTACTAAATTATGATACAAAAACAAATAGATTTATAAATCATAAGTCAAAACTTTATTTACTTGAATGTGATAAGCCTTTTTCATCAGTGTCGAACGCAAGATCCTATGAACTGTTGTTTTGGATATGTTGAGTCTTCGACCGGCCTCCCTAACCGAAATTGTTGGTTCATCCTCAAACAATTGTCGTACCTGTTCGGTACTGTTACGTGCTGTCCTTGGGCGTCCTCTTCCCACCTCGTCGTGTACGGATCCAGTTCTTTTAAATTTGTTCACAAGTTCACGAATCGCTTTGTCTGTAGGACCGGTTCTGTGGAATCTTCTTGTAAATTTTTCTCTGATTTCATTACATTGCATTCCTTTGATACGGGATGTTACAACAAAGATGCGTTCTGTGTATTCATTATTAATAGGTTCTGAAAGAGAATGAAAATAAAACTATGAAAACTATGAACAAATTATGAAATAAAATTATGAAAAAAATTTAGAAATTTATACATTTTTAACACATATTAAACATGATAAACATAAATAAAAGTGTTTTTAAAAAATTTGTCCGATTTCATTGAAATAGATAGTTAATTCTGGGACACCCTGTATATATTCTTACAAGGAAAATAGAACATAACCTTGCTCCCCGAGTCTACAGCCCAGAAGAAAGATTGAGAGAGAAATCAGCAATAAAACTATGTAAAGCCAGTTTTATCAGCGGAAATGGCTGAAAAAGTCGGTTTTACTGCCTAAAATGAATGAAAAATCCAAGAAGAGTGGTCGAAGGATTGATGTAGCTGAGTAAAGAGCCCATAGGGTGACACAAGTTAGACCAAGACAAATTTAAACAGGTATTTATCAATCAAAATAACTGATAAACAGCTTGTGTGCGTGTGTGTTCCAAACTCTGTACACACACACACACACACACACATATATATATATATATACAAAGCTGGGCACAAACCGTTAATCCGTTAATCGTTAATTAACGAAGTTAACTTTTTCGTTAACGATTTAACTTTTAAGTTAACTTTGAAAATCATTATCGGACTAATTAACTTCCGTTACATTTAACTTCCGTTAACTCAAGTCCGTTAACCCAAAAAATTCATAAATAAACGTTTAAAAGTTTCTATTATTTTCAGTGCTGAGCAGGTGCGCAATTAATCCGCCACTGTTAATAGTGATGAACGAATTTCCATTTCCGCAGTGCAAAATCAGGCGTATATTTGTTTCCGTAGCCACATTTGTGTCTTACCAAATATGGTAGTTATTATGGCATTGGTTTGAGCAAACATGGTAGACTGTAAAATCAGGCGGAAAGATTTGCCATTTGAGTTGAATGTTTCAACTTCTTTCAAGAAATATCACGAGCATTTTAAGGCACTTTCAATAATATATATGTAACAATTACAACAAATAACTACATTCGTTTCATTTGCAGTCTGTCTCTTGCGCAACATGTTTGTGCTAGTGAATATTTAAAAATAATCGTTGTCAAGTAAGTCATGTATATTTATAATATGTCTGTGAGTACCTTATTAGTAGTCTCCTTGATACATTTCAAGAACCATAAAACTGATCAGGTAAGATTTCAATTCTCATGTCACTTTGATAACATAAATTAAGTCAATTGATGTCTTACAATGGGAGCGTTTTCACCTTAACCCTTTATGTCCTGGCGGTACTTCTAGGTACCACATCTTTAAAATCTCCATAATTATTTTTCTACCCGGTTGATCCTGCCGGTACTTTCAAGTCCCAATGTGAATTAGTTTCTTTATGAGATAATAGATGGCGTTGAGAAGTAAATGTGAGCGTGTGGCACCAGAGGCTGTTTACTCTTTAGTATCTCTGCTGTGAAGACCGAAGAAATTTCAGTGCAATTACTTCCCGAATATTCTGTGCCATATCTGTTCCAAATAACAAAGGTAAGGGTTATTTTATTTTTTATCTTGTTCTTCTTCAGTGCTGTCATCCAGACAAAGAGAGCAGCAGAAGCCACAGGTCATCAAAGGGCAAGGCCCAGAACTTGGTCAAGACCTGGCTGGAGACCAACTCCAAGGACTTGCTGACAGATGCTGCCTTCTTGGGTGAGCAAGTGTTTGGTGGCTTGTTCATCAAGTTCAACACAGCCATCCCCTCATTGCTGCAGTGGATCGTTTTGTTCTCTATGGGCAAGGACATCCTGAGGGCCAAGAGATCATCCCTGTCTGATGAAAAATTTGATATGCTAATTTTCATGAAGGGCAACATGCATCTCATGGACAAAATGGAGAACGAGAAGAAGAGGGAAAATTAAATTATATACTGTATATTGTGTTTTTCATTTTTTTTATAATAAAAGTTAACGTTAACGGTTTATCGGTAACTTCCGTTACATGTTTAACGGATTAACGGTTAACGAAGTTAACTTTTTGGTTAACGGTGCCCACCACTGTATATATATATACAGGGTGGGAGAAAAGTTAAGGATTTTATACATACCAATAATTTGTTAATAATAAATAAATTCCAGTGATATCACTGCAGTATATGCGATACTTTTCAGAGCAACTACACAAGGCCAACAATGACCCTAGGCTAGAACAGGAAGGCCCTAATTCCTAGCCCCGGTCATCGCCATGTCAATAAGGATGGCATACAGCAATGAAGAAAAACTGTATTTTGTATTGTGGGTTTTTTCTTATAATAATTGTGAAGAAAGTTTGCCTTTATTTCAAGAAAAATATAAACCACCACCAAGTGCAACTACTCTTCGATACTGGAAGCTCAAACTTTTGGAAATAGGGAGCCTGGTAAAACATCGTCCAAGAACCGGAAGGCCAGTAACGGCGACAGGAGACAACAACAAAGGAAATGTTCCCACTATTTTTAAGTCGATCCAATAACTTCAACGAGAAAAGTCGCGGAGGAATTGGGTATTTCCAAATTTTCAGTAGCAAAAATATTAAACTCATAGGGGTATAACGATTATAAACTCATTTACTCTCAGTTCATATACGACGATGATTCTGATAGATGGCTGCTAAAACAATGAGACAAAAGTTCAACAGTGATCTAGATTTCGTTCAAAAGATCAAATTTTCAGCTGAATGTGTCTTCAGTTTAACAAGTAAAGAAAAACAAACACAACGTTCACTACTGGGCGAAAAAAAATTCCAAAACACAGTGTAGCCGTTTTAACGAGTTTACCCAATTAACAGTTTGGGCATGCATTGGTTATTCAGGACTTTGAAATATCGAGAGATACGATGGATGGGAAACGCTAGTGCCAATTATTGAGAGACAAAGTTTTGCCACAGTTTACTAATGGCGTTGGCAAGAATTGGTCTTATCAACATGATGGAGCGCCGCCACATTATTCTGCAAATGCCCGTGAGATTCTGGATAGAACCTTGAAGGATGATGGCCTGGGCGGCGAGGTCCCATCGAGTGGCCAGCCAGATCACCTAATTTAACACACCATGTGATTTCTGGCTTTGGACTTATTTGCATGACAAACTCTACACTGCTAGTTCCATCTATCCAAGTGTGAATACCCTTGGTTACAGAATAGATGAACAACTGAAAAGGATCCTACTCGATATGTTCAGAAGAACAATAAAAAGTTTCACAGAGAGAATCCCAAATGTATCATAGTAGACTTTTTGCTTGATTTGTTTATTATCTGAATCACGAAAGTAACACGTGAAAAATATTTATGATGAATAAAACGACGAAAGCGCTTGAGCACCATTCTGTGTTTCCTTTCCTTCGTGGTTTTATTCATATATATATATATATATATATATATATATATATATATATATATATAATATATATATATATGTATATATATTTTTTTTTCAACTGCAAACACACACTGTAATTAATGTAAAGAACGACGCTTGTTTAGAAGAGTGTCCGCACAAGAAGAGAAGAGAAAACGGGAGGTGCCTCATTTTTCATTGCGTTTTTTCTCTTCTTGTGCGGACACTCTTCTAAACAAGCGTCGTTCTTTACATTTTATATATATATAGTATATATATATATATATATATTATATATATATATTACTGTACACATCGAAACACCGACCCCTTCTCCTTGGAAAACATTCAAGACCAAACAATGCAAAGGCCTCACAGGTGTGTATGTGTGTGTGTACGCAATACTCTGTACTCATACACTCATACATATATATATATATATATATATATATGCGCCTCGGTGGTGTAGTGGTTAGCGTCGCTGACTACGAATCCATCGGCCCCGGGTTCGAGACCCGACGGCAGCCGGCGCGCAGCAAAACCCAGCTGTTCATCCTTCCACACAATAAAGAAAGTGGTTGGTAGATAAATGGGTACCCTAGGTGGCCTAGTGGTTAAGACGCTGGGCTGCTGATGGGGCGTGGTTCGGATTCCACGTTAAACTGTAGGTCTAAGGCGGAGTGAAAAGCTTGACCTTCGTCAGAATGAACAATTCGGGCGGAAGCTAACCAAAAGTTATATACTGTATATATATGTGTGTGTATATATATATATATATATATATGTCAACAAAACAACAAAACATTCGAATTCTACCCACTCTGATCCACAGAAACCAGAATATTTCATGTACGAACTTCTCTTTGATGGTAAAATCGAAGTAAAATGAATTTACAAAAATTTACTGAACGTATAAAATTCTTTTCTTAAAAATTTAAAATAATTTAGCAAATTTAGAAAAGAAACCATTAAAAAAATTAAAATAAACGAACTTTGGGAAAATGCAGAGTGCGAATATAATTACAAATTTAAATTACTTAAATTAGAATAATACATCTGAAAATAATAGAAAGAATTGCTTCCCCGCAAAAAAAATAATAAATAAATAAAGAAACACAAATCCCGACAACGAAATTTTTTTACATTAAAGCCGCAAAATCGCAAAACCCGCCAGGCCTTCACCGGCCGAAATTACTCCACTGCTATTGCGTCCTACCTTAGCCGACGGTATTTAACCAACTGTAAGCATACCGTGTCCCGTCGCTTGGGCTCGCCTTTATCGTGAAACATCTTTAATTTTTATTTACTTTTCTTTAATGTTCTGCGTTATTCTCACTCTTGATACTTATTTCACATTTCCCTAAATTTTATACGAGGTAGCGTGGCGCCCATTTGGACTCAACACGGGATGAAGGCGAGCCATTTTTAATAACAATAAGGAGGATTCGAATTACTACGATTCTCACTAATTTCTGATTTATTTTAATTAAGACAATAAATATGACGGAGAAAGCGAGTGTAAATTCGTAATTTTAACAATTGATCGTGGAGAGAGCTTCTAGTTAACTTGATTGAAATCACAAATTAAAACGACATTCTTCTAAATACCCCGTCACGAGACAATGTCTCTGGCCTCAGCGCATTTTCAAATCTCTCTCCATGATTTTAAATAATCACATTTTACATATGTTAATTCCATACAATTAAATCAGTTTACGACATTCCAAAAAACACTATTAAATTTCTATTTAAAAACCTTCGGCTGGACCCGCCGTGCGAAAATAGGCGAAAAGAAGTTCAAATTAAAACGAAAAACGTTCAAATTTTAATATAAATCAAACAAACGTGTATGAAAATCAAATTCTCTCTCTCTCTCTCTCTCCTCTCTCTCTCTCTCTCTCACAAACACACACACACACACAATGATAGAACTATTTTAGTTCTTACAGCTCTCCTCGCAAAAATCTGTGAGGTGTGGTCTTGGAGACCACATGACAATACAATATTTCACGTGGTCTCCTACATCGCACCTCACCAATTAAAGGTTAAAATAAAATAGCTCTTTCAGTAAATAAAATTAAATCACTGCGTGAGTCTATGTTTTAAAAAGGGTGCAAATGAAAATATAGTTTTAACAGGACGAAGACAACTATCCGCCATCAGTGTCTGGAGCCAAATGAAATTTAAGAAGAAAAAAGCCAACTGAGTGAACTGACAACTCTAGTCATAGCTGGTTTCAAACTATTTGAGAAACCTATATGTCAATTGTACCTTCAAATAACCATTCAAGTTTGTCTCTACCCACAATATACACGAGGTCTGTTCAAAAAGTATCCGGACAGGGTGTTTATTTTTTGAACAAAGTCACGTTTGGAGTTGTAACTGTACTAAACATGTCTCTGTATGTCGAGACAAGTTGACTGATAGGTTTGCACTTCATTGTATAGCGTCAGTTCGCTGTGGTGATTCGAAGAAGTTAAGTGTGTCATGTTTCTCTGCGATTACTTCATGTTACTTGTTTTTTTTTACTGTGAAGGTGTTGTGCACCATGAATATGCTCCACAGGGACAAATAATCAACATGGAATTTTACACTGAAATTTTGAGACGTCTACGTGAAGCAGCTCGGAGGTAAAGGCCGCAGAAATGGGAGTCCGGAGACTAGATGTTTCATCACGATAAGGCGTTATCTCACTCGTCACAACTTGTCCAGCAATTTTTGGCCAAAAACGCTTCTTCCCTTAACCCCTTCAGTGTTTATTTTGTAACGTAACCTAACCGTAGCCGCCGCCGTACAAGTACGAACAAAACACTGAAAGGGTTAAAAACAACACATGCATCTTGATCAGTACACCATGTTTTTAAAATATTAATTAAAATTCAGAAACACCAAAACGCACCAATTTTAAGAACAATTTATCGTGATTCACCTTGTATATGCTTTTAGAAATCCATAAAACATGCAAATATCCTAGATTTATTATTTGTGTAACTCAAATTGTTTCCTTTAAAACATAACAAGCAGAAAAAGATTCTAACTACAGGGTGTTCGAAAAGTCCCGTCATCGACTACAAAATGTACATATTGTAATACCAATTATATTTTTGTGTGATTAATTGTATTTATATGTGGTAGGTGTAATTTAAGAAACAAGTCACTAGCAACAATTACTTTAGTTACAGTAAATACAGTTACTAATGAAGAATTTCTGTGTGTGCACCATCATTTTCGTAACAAAGGTTTCATGCGGAGATATTTTGTCACGTGATCTCGTTGTGGACATGGGGACTGCAAGTTCTTGTGATCGTTTCCGAAGTGATTTTTTCGGTGAACGAGCCACCAATGCAATCACACCTTCACATTATTCTACTCGCGTTGTTGGTCTTCCTAACTGTGTCTGTCCTGATGGAGCCAGTTTCAAACAGCTTTTTCTCCCAGCGTAATACCGTCTTGTTGGTGGTGCAACCTTATTGAATCTGTGTTGAAATCATTCTGATATCATGTCCTCGTTTTGCCAGTATGTAACCTTCATGAGCCCATGTGCCATCACTATCCTTTCCTCCAGAGTGGGCTACGTCATGGCCAATGTCGTAACACCGCTTCCGGAGATCACCGAAGTTAAGCAACATTGGTCTGGGTAGTAATTGGATGGGAGAACCGTCTTCCGCGCCCAGATTATATAGCGACCCGTGATTCGGATCCCACGTAAAGCTGTAGGTCTCTCCGTCATATGACCTTAGATGTTGCGAAGGAGGTTAAACAACCCCAATAAATCTTTCCTCCAGAGTGTAAGTGGACCGGTCCAGCATGTTCACACAACTCTAATTACCTGGAAAAGAAAAAAAAAATATCACTGAATCACATATAAATTGAATTAATTAACAAAATAAAATTGGTATTACAATATATACATTTGTGGGACCTTTGAAACACCCTGTACCAGAGGTAAAACCATGTTTACCATTAAACCTAAAATAATATTTTTATTCTTTCTGAGACACAATCAGTACTCCAATATTTGAAGAATCACAGAAGAGGAGAATATAGGTATTACTAAAACAATGAATATCGCTTTAGAGTCCTTTATCAGGAGTTGTATTATAACTATTAGTTATAAATTTAGAAAACTAATTATGTAATAGACACATATTAAATAAATTATATACAATAAGAAACATTTAGCGAGGTAAATTTTACATATGAATGAACAAGTCAGACCCTATATTAGGTTCCAGTAATGAAAACAGCATTAACAACCTCTTTCAACATCTTTAAAGTATCCCAGCACATCTCCCGTCTTAACATTTTTTTTGTCACATTATTTAATTTGTTTTCAAGATTAGAACAGTTTGAGTAATTAAAAATAAGTTTATATTCACATGACAAATTTTAAATTATCCGACCTTCATCATTGAAATTATTTATTAATTATTGTTGGAGGAGTAAAATTACTGTTAATTTAACACTTTTAACATTATTCCAAAAGGTTGTCATATTTTCATTTTGTAAAGCGTTCATCATATTCTCATTCCTTATTTTGTTTTCGTTTTGTCTCACCAGTTCATTGTTTTCTTATATTTATTTCTACTATTTTTCATGTCATAATAAATTACTCCGTAAATAATTTTCCAATTTTCTTTCCACCTTTCAAAGAACTTACAAGCATTAGTGTAACGCATTTTAGTATGATCATTCCACCCTGGTATACAAGGCTTAATATTTTTATTTTTTATTGAAAATTCAGCACTAGCTTCAATAAAATTTTTCAATAGTTTCGAAAAAATAGTATTAATTAAGTTTAAATGATTTCCATTTGAACAATTGTAATTGTTACAACTAAACAAATTTATTTTCACAATTTCCTCATAAAAAAGTAATGAATCTAATTTATCTTTGTACGAAGAGAGGTTCTTCTTACTAAGTTTACTCCAGTAGACCTCTACTCTAGTTTATGCCTTGTTGGAGAAGACAACTTTTAATTTTAAAATTAGACAAATTCAATAGCAATGTAGACCATTTCTCAATATAAATTCGCTTAAATGTTCCCCAAACCTCCCCCATCAAAACAAGTATTAAAGTATTAAAATCTCCAACTGGTAATTCATACCTATCATATTCATCTCTACTAATATTTATGACGGTCGAACTGCCTGAGAACTTTCTTTCTTTCTTTGTTTCTTTGTTTCTTATGGCTGGCCAAACCACTGGCCAGATTTGGATTAGACTTTGAAGATAGGGGTAACTGAGGCCGGAAAGAACATAGGCTATGTGGCGTCGCCTCTGAGGTCATCTGAGGTCGATGAGGGCCTCTGTATTCCGGATTGGTTGAAAGATAGTGACATCACAGACACGTCATAAATTATAGTGACAAAATGGACGGAGCTCTATCATAGACACGTCATAAAGTGGGCGTGGCTCTAGCATATATATATATATAATATATATATATATATATATAAGAACATAGGCTATGTGGCGTCGGCCTCCGAGGTCATATATATGTTAACCCCTCCGTCTATGGCCTTGGATGGTTCGAGGTTGACGGGGGTTCTGGTTAGGTGGCAGCAACGGATTGTTACCTGGAGTAGCTGGTACTGTGTAGGAAATCGCAGTAGTTTCTCTTATACTCTCCGATTTCTTCTTGTTGGGGATCGGAGGATTCTGTGAAGCTTACTAAATTTCTAAGGGTTCCCCGATTCTTCTTGTAGCGTATCGGGAAATTATCTTTCTCTATTCTAAGACAAGTTCTCTGAAGAAAGCAAGGCTCGAAGGAGAAGACAAAGAAATTCTCTTACTGTAGTTTACTGCTAAAATGTTACAAGTAATGCTCAGCCTCTAAGTCAGATCAAACAAATCAGAATCATAATCAATAATAAATGGAGAAATTCTACACGTTTACATACATAAATTTTGCTGACATCATTATTATTTAATGCAGACATGTTTTGATTTTTATTCTCAATAGGCTAAATTATTTTGCAAAATATTTGAAGATAAGGTAAATATTTTAGCTGTAGCAATATCTAGACAGATTAGCGAGATATTTGAAGATGAGGCCATATTTTTATTTTAAACCGCATATTGACAGATCTGATGTTATCATGATCTGCCGAGTTAACTAAAAATGGAAATTGAAATATACATTTTATTAGGAATCACAATTAAACATGCATATGAGCCAAAATTAAATGCATAAAATTTAAAATTAAGTGTTATGCAAGACATGACTTCATCTTTTATAACGAAGAGAGAATGTATGTATAAAGAAAATGAACATTGCTGAATTTAACACGATTACATTATTAAGCTAAATCTAAAAAATTATTAAGTAATTTAAAAAGAAATAATTCATTAATTATTCAGCAAAAATAAAGTAGAAAGAAAATAATAAATTTTATCCGAACTTGCTTTTTCATATACAGACAGCGCTACGCGAGTTTGGACTCTATATGCAAAAATGAATACAGTAAACCCTCATCCAATGCGTGTTTGTCCAGCGCGAATTTGCTTATACGCGGAAAAATAAATGCGAACAATTATTTGCCGAAAGCGGAAAATTTGATTATACACGGTCCGCCAAACACGCTCTAATACAGTAATACTGTACGCGTGCCAATGCGCGCTCTAGTGTTTTCTCCTACACTCTCCAAAACTCCCGCATCTCCCTCCCTCTTGCGTCACCCCTCGCATCACCCTTTGTCTCAGTCCCGCTAACGCGTTAAGTTCAGTGAAGTTGTGTTGGATTGTTTTTGCCATATTTTGCCGTTGTTATGCTATTACCATTAGACAGCAGTATGGCACCAAAACGTAAAGCATCTGCAAGTGATAGTGAAGAGAAGAAGAGTCGTAATGGGACATTAGCCGAAAAATAAAGATTCTAGATGAGTTGCGTGGTGATATGAGCATAACATCACTCGCCGCGAGTATCACGTGAATGAGTCTACCATACGCACCATCCGAAAGAGTGAAGAAAAGATACGTGGTATTTTCATTTAATATATTTTATTTATCATATGTAAATATCATTATGTTTATGATTTTATTATGTTCTTTTTCATATACAATATAGGTAGGGAAATTCATATATGTGTGAATAAAAAATCTAGGTATCTAAGTATTAATGGGAGACTTTACGCGGCCGCGTTCACATATCCCCACTTATCCCATAAGGTATTAAATTTGTCCAACGCGGATTTACCTTACACGCCGTTGTCGAAGAACCTAACCCCCGCGTTGGACGAGGGTTTACTATATCAGAATATAAGAATATATAGGCTATGTGGCGTCGGCCTCCGAGGTGATATATATATATATATATATATATATATATATATATATATATATATATATATATATATAACATAAAGAACGACGCTTGTATAGAAGAACATTCCGCGCAAGATAAGGAGGGAGAACGAACAAATGAAAAAGGAGGTAACCACCCGGGAATCGAACCCGGGATCTTCCGATTGCCGGTCAGATATGATAACCATCGATTGAGGACCATGGTGTAGTGGTTATCATATCTGACCGGCAATCGGAAGATCCCGGGTTCGATTCCCGGGTGGTTACCTCATTTTTTCATTTGTTCGTTCTCCCTCCTCATCTTGCGCGGAATGTTCTCCTATACAAGCGTCGTTCTTTACGTTAATTATACTGCGTGTTCTTTGCAGTTGAAATGTATATATGTATATATAGGCGCGGCATGCGGGAGGTGCCCCCCTCGGGGCATTGGTTTCTGCGCGTATGTGGGAGAATTACGACTTCTGATCGATTGAGGACCATGGTGTAGTGGTTATCATATCTGACCGGCAATCGGAAGATCCCGGGTTCGATTCCCGGGTGGTTACCTCATTTTTTTCATTTGTTCGTTCTCCCTCCTCATCTTGCACGGAATGTTCTCCTATACAAGCGTCGTTCTTTACGTTGATATATATATATATATATATATATATAGCGTTCAACTTCCACCCGGCCAACGCCGAGTCGCTCCGCTAGTTTATTATAATTTCTATACTGTCTAAATCAAACATATGTCTCTGAAGGGACTCAATATATTTATTGTCATATGGAAGATAAAGGTTCAATAAGAGAATCTTTTTACCTCTGATGTGAATACTGATACCAATAATGGATTCCTTATGATATAAAAGGATATGATTACCCACTTTTCCCTTAAAAGCATTAATTCCTGCTGTACAACAATATCATTTGTGTCCAATGAAACCTTAATTATCTCGCACTTATTTTTCAACGAATTACGATTATAAGTTGTAATTAAAACTATATTCTGTTTACAATAACCACTTGTTAAAATTACTCTTAATAAAGAATCCTTTCCATAAAATACCTCCTGACCAGGTATCCTCACAAATTACATATCTTTGTGTAATTATCAATTGTTAACTTAAATGATTTCTCATTTCGATTTCATGTATTGGATTCCATCACTGGTCTGCGTCATTTTTGAGGTCAAGGTTTTTTTAGTTGTTCTTTTATAAGTTTTGCATGCTGAATTAAAAAATGTAACTCATTTTACTCACTCAGGTCAGGTTTTTATGCCATCTCAATTTTTTAAAAATTAGATAATCGTTATGAAATGAGCAAGTTTATTTTTTAAAAACAGACTCACATTTTAGCCAAGTGTTAGCCAAGCTCTATATAATAAACAGACACAACTTATTTCTAATTACGATTGTCATTACTGTTTTTCAGCATGAATAGAATGTGCAAGAATGACCCAAACAGGTTCTGCTACATCTGCGGTAAAGTCACTATGTCAGACCGGCAGTCAAACATCACACATTTTGTGAGGAAAAGCTATCACGCCTACTTTGGAGTTAAACTTGGTGACCAGGACAAAGCCTTTGCCCCTCACATATGCTGCAAAACGTGCGTTGAAAGTCTGCGGCGCTGGAGCCACAAGAAGGTAGAGTGTCTACCTTTTGGTGTCCCAATGGTGTAGAGGGAAGGAAGGAAGAGATCATACTACTGACTGTTATTTCTGTATGACAAACCTACAAGGTAAGTTAGTATGAATTTAGTATGAATTTCATTTTATACTTACAAAAATATGCCTGACAATATGAGATATGTCTTTATCTTATCTTATCTGTCTTTATCTGTTTCCTTTTAGGCATAAATCGAAAAAAACAAGCAACACGTAAAGTATCCAGACGTGCCATTTGCCATAAAGCCAGTGCCTCATGGACCAGAAATTCCAATTCCAACACCGCCCGACAACTTTGATTCGTCGTCCGACTCAAATGAAGAAATGGATGACGGTGACATATCTAGTACATACCAACCTACTGCCGAGACAAGTCAACCCAAACTCTTGAGCCAAGCTGAGTTGAACGATTTGACAAGAGATTTGTGCTTATCCAAAGAATCTGCTCAGTTGCTAGGGTCACGTCTTCGCGAAAATCGTTTGTTAGCTCCAGAAACAACGTTCTTCTGGTATCGCAGCCACGAAGAAGAGTTTCGAGAATATTTCACGTTGGACGAAGAAGCTTCGCTGGTTTACTGTAACAACGTCAACGGCCTCATTGCAGCTATGGGTTTAGCGTATGACCCTACGGAATGGCGGCTCTTCATCGACTCCTCAAGCAGAAGCTTGAAAGCAGTACTACTCTACAATGGTAACAAGGTCGCGTCTGTTCCGGTGGGTCACTCGGTGCAGATGACTGAAAGTTATAGTAATATGGAGCTTTTGCTAACTGCTTTGAAGTACAAACATCACAATTGGATGATATGCGAAGACCTAAAGGTATGTTCGTGTCTACAAAAAAAAATACAAATATATAATATATATATATATATAGGTTATAGCCTTAGTGCTGGGTCTACAAGGCGGCTACACCAAATACCCCTGTTTTCTCTGTCTGTGGGACAGCCGAGCAGACAAGCAACACTACGTACAACGCGACTGGCCAGCAAGACGTGGCCTGGAACCAGGTTCGCACAACGTTCTGTCACACGGTCTCGTGAATCCGCAGATGATTCTACTTCCGCCGCTGCACATCAAGCTCGGACTTATGAAGAATTTCGTCAGAGCACTCAACAAAGAAAGCCGAGCTTTCGCTTTCCTGAATCAGAAATTTCCACGCGTCAGTGAGGGCAAACTGAAAGCAGGTATTTTTTACGGCCCTCAGATCAGGGAGCTAATGAAAGATGCTCAATTCGACGAAAGTCTGGAGGACAATGAGATCAATGCCTGGCTCGCATTCAAGTCCATTGTCACGAATTTTCTGGGCAACCACCGAAGTCCAGAGTACGAACGTGTTGTGGAGGAGCTCCTGCAGAGCTTCCAGGCTCTTGGTGCACGTATGTCCATAAATATGCATTTTCTCAGCTCGCATTTAGACTACTTTCCGGACAACTGCGGTGATGTCAGCGAGGAGCAAGGAGAGCGCTTCCACCAGGATATTCGAGTGATGGAAGAGAGGTACCAGGGCCGCTGGGCTGTGAACATGCTCGCGGACTACTGCTGGTGCCTCAAGTGAGACGTTCCAGCTGTGGAACACAGACGAAAGTCTTTGAGAAAGCCCTTTCGTCCACATTAACTGTACTCGTGTACCATTTTTTATATACTTTGTACATTTTCTGTCAATTTAAGTCCGTTTTAAAAAAATTAACTTGCTAATTTCATAACGATTATTTTCGAATTATCTATTTTTTTTAAATTGAGATAGCATAAAAACCTGACTTGATTGAGCAAAATGAGTTACATTTTTGAATTCAGCATGCAAAAATTATAAAAGAACAACTAAAAAAACCTTGACCTCAGGAAAAAAAATTTCAAACGCAGACCAGTGTTATAGTTATCAAATATATATTCAATTCATCCTTCAAATATTCTTCTATATCAGAGCAAGAGACATTTAAATCACATTATCCACTATAAATATCAGTTACTTTACGAGCACTTTTAAAGTTAAGATTTTTTCTAATTTTCTCTTACCTCGGATGGCAATGGCCCTATTCCTCCACTTGGGTTGAACTAATTACTATAAACCCATCCTCATCAATCCTTCCATTCAATGTCCTATTTCTTTGCTCTCTCCGTGTTGTATTTCTTCGAACATCCACCTTGGCATGACAGTTTCTTTTAGTTTCATGTGGAAAATCTTCTTTCCTTATATTTAGATTTTTAGCTTTTACACTCCGTTGTTGTTTAATATTCCTTAACCAATAATATCTGTTTTGACTGTTATCATTCATGGAGTGTCTCAGTTCATTTGCAGATCCATTCTGAAAATATTCATAGTTCAGGGTGTTTCAGGTCGACCCTAGAAACATATATATTTAAATATATTTAACTTCAAATACCAAATACCAAATACAAACGACAAATTCCGCCAATTTCCATATTTCTACGGTTGACCTGAAACACCCTGTATTACTAGATCCATAATTCTGTCCATCGGGGAGATTATCAGCTTTAATTTGAGACAATGTAGGTGCGTACAGATGGTTCAGTAGTATGGGTCCAAATATGTCGAGAGGGTTGGGGTGAAGGGGTAGTGGGAAAGTGCCAGTGCCAGAGTGCCAGTACCAAGAGGGGTACCACAGACCCTGAAAATAAAGAATGTATATAGACTATAGTAACTTAACCTAAACTGGAAAATTAATATATATATATATAGGTACTTACGTATTAACGGGGGCCACCACATATTGATGATTGGTTAGGTTAAGTTGTAATATTTTCGTTAGTTGAAAATTTCTAATACATCATATTTTTTAAATAGGAATATTTTTTAAAATATTTTTTTATACAATTTTCTGAAAACAATTAATTTTTTTAGGCTTATTCATGATGAAAATTTGGAATCTACCAAAAAGTGAAGAAGATGCAGTCTCTTTTTAGCAAGCCAAAGAAATTCTACCTGCTGAACGTATATGCGAAAAAGGTCACAAGATGAAGCTGTACTTTGGGGAAAGAATTCAATGGTGCTGTAATATTAGAAGTTGCTGTAGTAAAGTAAACATGCGCGTTGGGAACTGGTTTATGGGATCACGGCTTCCTTTTGTAACTGCTCTCCGTTTTATTTACTGCTGGTCAGAAGAAATGACATTTTAAAAAATATTGCTATTTAAAAAATATGATGTATTAGAAATTTTCAACTAACGAAAATGTTACAACTTAACCTAACCAATCATCAATATGTGGTGGCCCCCGTTAATATGTAAGTACCTATATATATATATACAGGGCGTCCCAAAAAATGTATACACACTTTAAATACTTATAAAGGCAGTGTTTATTAAAATACATTTCATTTTCAAAATGTAATAGAATCTACAGACATTATTTAATTGTTTTGTCAACGCCTGTTTTCAAACTGACGTCCGTTCTGGTCCAGGCACTGCTGATAACGCGAAGCAATGGAATCGCAAACATCACGAAACATTTCGTTTGGTATTTGTGTGCATTCTCGTTCAATGGCTGCTCTCAATTCAGCGACTGTTGCAGGTTTTATAGCGTAGACTTTGTCTTTTAAGTATCCCCATAAAAAAAAGTCTAGTGGTGTGAGGTCTGGTGAACGCGGAGGGTATTCTGCGAAACCCCTTCGTCCAATCCACATCCACATCGTGCCAAGTACCACTCGCAATACTCCACTCTTCGGTCCGGATCATCTTCATTAATAGCATGGACTAATCTTGGAATGTAACTTTTCCATTGACAGCGCTTCAAAATGCGTTGGACAGACGATTCTGAAATTCCTACCTCACGACTCGCTTGCCGCACAGATTTTCATGGACTTTGGTGATACGTTTCCAGTACTCTTTCTTGCTTTGTGGGGCTTGTCGATGTCCGTGGTCTTCCGGAACGCTTCTTGTGGACATTCTGAACAGTTCCATCGGCTTCAAACTTATCTCTAATTCGAGTGATGGTAAGTCGCGTTGGTGGGTCTGTTTGAAACTCCCTCCTAAACTGTCTTTGCACTTCAACTGCGTTTTCACACTTCCAGTAGCATTTTAGAATGAATTTCCTTTGTTCAAAGCTTAGTCTGACTGCCGTTATTAATTCTAATGGGTTTAACTTGGAAAGAAAGAAACATCAATTGAGCTATCAGCTGTTAAAGTGTGTATACATTTTTTTGGGACGCCCTGTATAATATACACGAGGTCTGTTCAAAACGTATCCGGACAGGGTGTTTATTTTTAGAACAAAGTCACGTTTGGAGTTGTAACTGTACTAAACATGTCTCTGTATGTCGAGACAAGTTGACTGATAGGTTTGCACTTCATTGTGTAGCGTCAGTTCGCTGTGGTGAGCCGAAGAAGTTAAGTGTGTTATGTTTCTCTGCGATTTCTTCATGTTACTTGTTTTTTTTTACTGTGAAGGTGTTGTGCACCATGAATACACTCCACAGGGACAAACAATCAACATGGCATTTTACATTGAAATTTTGAAATGTCTACGTGAAGCAGCTCGGAGGTAAAGGCCGCAGAAATGGAAGTCCGGAGACTAGATGCTTCATCACGATAACGCGCCATCTCACTCGTCGCAACTTGTCCAGCAATTTTTGGCCAAAAACGCTTCTTCCCTTAACTCCTTCAGTGTTTATTTTGTAACGTAACCTAACCGTAGCCGCCGCCGTACAAGTACGAACAAAACACTGAAGGGGTTAAAGACAACACATGCATCTTGATCAGTACACCATGTTTTTAAAATATTAATTAAAATTCAGAAACACCAAAACGCACCAATTTTAAGAACAAATTATCGTGATTCACCTTGTCGTATGCTTTTTAGAAATCCATAAAACATGCAAATATCCTAGATTTATTATTTGTGTAACTCAAAATTGTTTCCTTTAAAACATAACAAGCAGAAAAAGTATTCTAACTACAGGGTGTTCGAAAAGTCCCGTCATCGACTACAAAATGTACATATTATAATACCAATTTTATTTTTGTGTGATTAATTGTATTTATATGTGGTAGGTGTAATTTAAGAAACAAGTCACTAGCAACAATTACTTTAGTTACAGTAAATACAGTTACTAATGAAGAATTCCTGTGTGTGCACCATCATTTTCGTAACAAAGGTTTCATGCAGAGATATTTTGTCACTTGATCTCTCATTGTGGACATGGGGACTGCAAGTTCTTGTGATCGTTTCCGAAGTGATTTTTTTCGGTGAACGAGCCACCAATGCAATCACACCTTCACATTATTCTACTCGCGTTGTTGGTCTTCCTAACTGTGGTCTGTCCTTGATGGAGCCAGTTTCAAACAGCTTTTTCTCCCAGCGTAATACCGTCTTGTTTGGTGGTGCAACCTTATTGAATCTTGTGTTGAAATCATTCTGAATATCATGTCTCGTTTTGCCAGTATGTAACCTTTCATGAGCCCATGTGCTCATCACTATCCTTTCCTCCAGAGTGAGCTACGTCATGGCCAATGTCGTAACACCGCTTCCCGGAGATCACCGAAGTTAAGCAAATTGGTCTGGGTAGTAATTGGATGGGAGAACCGTCTTCCGCGCCCAGATTATATAACGACCCGTGGTTCGGATCCCACGTAAAGCTGTAGGTCTCCTCCTTCATATGACCTTAGATGTTGCGAAGGAGGTTAAACAACCCCAATAAATCTTTCCTCCAGAGTGTAAGTGGACCGGTCTGCCATTGTTCACACAACTCTAATACCTGGAAAAGAAAAAAAATATCACTGAATCACATATAAATTGAATTAATTACACAAAAATAAAATTGGTATTACAATATATACATTTTGTGGGACCTTTGAAACACCCTGTACCAGAGGTAAAACCATGTTTACCATTAAACCTAAAATAATATTTTATTCTTTCTGAGACACAATACAGTACTCCAATATTTGAAGAATCACAGAAGAGGAGAATATAGGTATTACTAAAACAATGAATATCGCCTTTAGAGTCCTTTATCAGGAGTTGTATTATAACTATTAGTTATAAATTTAGAAAACTAATTATGTAATAAACACATATTAAATAAATTATATAACAATAAGAAAACATTTAGCGAGGTAAATTTTACATATGAATGAACAAAGTCAGACCCTATATTAGGTTCCAGTAATGAAACAGCATTAACAACCTCTTCAACATCTTTAAAGTATCCCAGCACATCTCCCGTCTTAACATTTTTTGTCACATTATTTAATTTTTTTTCAAGATTAGAACAGTTTGAATAATTAAAAATAAGTTTATATTCACATAACAAATTTTAATTATCTGACCTTCATCATTTAAATTACTTATTATTGTTGGAGGAGTAAAATTACTGTTAATTTAACACTTTTAACATTATTCCCAAAAGTTGTCATATTTTCATTTTGTAAAGCGTTCATCATATTCTCATTCCTTATTGTGTTTTCGTTTTGTCTACACCAGTTCATTGCTTTCTTAAATTTATTTCTACTATTTTTCATGTTATAATAAATTACTTCGTGAATAATTTTCCAATTTTCTTTCCACCTTTCAAAGAACTTACAAGCATTTGTGTAATGCATTTTAGTATGATCATTCCACACTGGTATACAAGGCTTAATATTTTGGACCTTTTCCAGTTTGTGTACCGTTTTTCATATAATTTATTTTTGAGAATATTTTTGTTAAAACTAACGAAAATATCACGACTTAACCTAACCAATTATCAAGAGCGTACAGTTGATCTATTAGTAAATAGTAAATACTATTCCAGAAACAAACAATGTTATAATTAATAATAGATCAACTGTACGCCCTTGATAATTGGTTAGGTTAAGTCGTGATATTTTCGTTAGTTTTAACAAAAATATTCTCAAAAATAAATTATATGAAAAACGGTACACAAACTGGAAAAGGTCCAATATTTTTATTTTTATTGAAAATTCAGCACTAGCTTCAATAAAATTTTTCAATAGTTTCGAAAAAATAGTATTAATTAAGTTTAAATGATTTCCATTTGAACAATTGTAAGTGTTACAACTAAACAAATTTATTTTCATAATTTCCTCATAAAAAAGTAATGAATCTAATTTATCTTTGTACGAAGAGAGGTTCTTCTTACTAAGTTAACTCCAGTAGACCTCTACTCTAGTTTGTCTTGTTGGAGAAGACAACTTTTAATTTTAAAATTAGACAAATTCAATAGCAATGTACACCATTTCTCAATATAAATTCCCTTAAATGTTCCCCAAACCTCCCCCATCAAAACAAGTATTAAAGTATTAAAATCTCCTACAACTGGTAATTCATACCTATCATATTCATCTCTACTAATATTTATGACGGTCGAACTGCCTGAGAACTTTCTTTCTTTCTTTCTTATGGCTGGCCAAACCACTGGCCAGATTTGGATTAGACTTTGAGGATAGGGGTAACTGAGGCCGGGGAAGAACATAGGCTATGTGGCGTCAGCCTCCGAGGTCATCTGAGGTCGCTGTGGGCCTCTGTATTCCGGATTGGTTGAAAGATAGTGACATCACAGACACGTCATAAAATATAGTGACAAAATGGGCGGAGCTCTATCATAGACACGTCATAAAGTGGGCGTGGCTCTAGCATATATATATATATATATATATATATATATATATATATATATATATATATATATATATAAGAACATAGGCTATGTGGCGTCGGCCTCCGAGGTCATATATATATGTTAACCCTTCCGTCTATGGCCTTGGATGGTTCGAGGTTGACGGGGGTTCTGGTTAGGTGGCAGCAACGGATTGTTACCTTGGAGTAGCTGGTACTCTGTAGGAAATCGCAGTAGTTTCTCTTATACTACTCTCCGATTTCTTCTTGTTGGGGATCGGAGGATTCTGTGAAGCTTACTAAATTCTCTAAGGGTTCCCCGATTCTTCTTGTAGCGTATCGGGAAATTATCTTTCTCTATTTTAAGACAAGTTCTCTGAAGAAAGCAAGGCTCGAAGGAGAAGACAAAGAAATTCTCTTAATGTGGTTTACTGCTAAAATGTTACAAGTAATGCTCAGCCTCTAAGTCAGATCAGATAAATCAGAATCATAATCAGAATAATAACTGGAGAAATTCTACACGTTTACATACATAAATTTTGCTGACATCATTATTATTTAATGCAGACATGTTTTGTTTTTTATTCTCAATAGGCTGAATTATTTTGCAAAATATTTGAAGATAAGGTAAATATTTTAGCTGTAGCAATATCTAGACAGATTAGCAAGTTATTTGAAGATGAAGCCATATTTTTATTTTAAACAGCATATTGACAGATCTGATGTTATCATGATCTGCCGAGTTAACTAAAAATGGAAATTGAAATATGCATTTTATTAGGAATTACAATTAAACATGCATATGAGCCAAAATTAAATGCATAAAATTTAAAATTAAGTGTTAAGCAAGACATGACTTCATCTTTTACAACGAAGAGAGAATGTATGTATAAAGAAAATGAACATTGCTGAATTTAACACGATTACATTATTAAGCTAAATCTAAAAAAATGATTAAGTAATTTAAAAAGAAATAATTCATTAATTATTCAACAAAAATAAAATAGAAAGAAAATAAAAATTTTTGTCCGAACTTGCTTTTTCATATACGGACAGCGCTACGCGAGTTTGGACTCTATATGCAAAAATGAATACAGTAAACCCTCGTCCAACGCGTGTTTGTCCAGCGCGAATTTGCTTATACGCGGAAAAATAAATGCGAACAATTATTTGCCAAAACCGGAAAATTTGATTATACACGGTCCGCCAAACACGCCCTAATAGAGTAATACTGTATGCGTACCAATGCTCGCTCTAGTGTTTTCTCCTACACTCTCCAAAACTCCCGCATCTCCCTCCCTCTCGCGTCATCCCTCGCATCACCCTTTGTCTCAGTCCCGCTAACGCGTTAAGTTCAGTGAAGTTGTGTTGGATTGTTTTTGCCATATTTTGCCGTTTTTATGCTATTACCATTAGACAGCAGTATGGCACCAAAACGTAAAGCATCTGCAAGTGATAGTGAAGAGAAGAAGAGTCGTAATGGTATGACATTAGCCGAAAAAATAAAGATTCTAGATGAGTTGCGTGGTGATATGAGCATAACATCACTCGGCCGCGAGTATCACGTGAATGAGTCTATCATACGCACCATCCGAAAGAGTGAAGAAAAGATACGTGCTATTTTCATTTAATATATTTTTATTTATCATATGTAAATATCATTATGTTTATGATTTTATTATGTTCTTATTTCATATACAATATAGGTAGGGAAATTCATATACGTGTGAATAAAAAAATCTACGTATCTAAGTATTAATGGGAGACTTTACGCGGCCGCGTTCACATATCCCCACTTCTCCCATAAGGTATTAAGTTTGTCCAACGCGGATTTACCTTACACGCCGTTCTCGAAGAACCTAACCCCCGCGTTGGACGAGGGTTTACTATATAAGAATATATAGGCTATGTGGCGTCGGCCTCCGAGGTGATAATATATATATATATTATATATATATATATATATATATATCGAAATCCACGGTAAACTGTACGCCCTTGACGATTGGTTAGGTTAAGTCGTGATATTTTCGTTAAAACTAATGAAAATATCACGACTTTACCTAACCAATCATCAAGGGCGTACAATTACCCTAACCGGGTATTCAGTTAACCTACCCTTACACGCCGTTCTCGAAGAACCTAACCCCCGCGTTGGACGAGGGTTTACTATATAAGAATATATAGCTATGTGGCGTCGGCCTCCGAGGTGATAATATATATATATAATATATATATATATATATATATATATATATATATATATATATATATATAATATATCGAAATCCACGGTAAACTGTACGCCCTTGACGATTGGTTAGGTTAAGTCGTGATATTTTCGTTAAAACTAATGAAAATATCACGACTTTACCTAACCAATCATCAAGGGCGTACAATTACCCTAACCGGGTGTTCAGTTAACCTACCCAGGCATTTAATTAATCTAATCGGACATTCATTTAACCTAACTGGGCATTCAATTAACCTAATCGGGCATTCAGTTGACCTAACCGAACATTCAATTAACCTAACCTGGCATACATATATGTATATATCGTTCAACTTCCACCCGGGCAACGCCGAGTCGCTCCGCTAGTTTATTATAATTTCTATACTGTCTAAATCAAACATATGTCTCTGAAGGGACTCAATATATTTATTGTCATATGGAAGATAAAGGTTCAATAAGAGAATCTTTTTACCTCTGATGTGAATACTGATACCAATAATGGATTCCTTATGATATAAAAGGATATGATTACCCACTTTTCAGGCCTGATTTCAATTATTTCTTCTCGTTCCTTTGCATTCACATATACTGTAGAATACTATTACAGTCATTGTTAATATTAGAAATTAGATTTATATCTTCCCTTAAAAGCATTAATTCCTGCTGTACAACAATATCATTTGTGTCCAACGAAACCTTTAATTATCTCGCACTTATTCTTCAACGAATTACGATTATAAGTTGTAATTAAAACTATATTCCGTTTACAATAACCACTTGTTAAAATTACTCTTAATAAAGAATCCTTTCCATAAAATACCTTCTGACCAGGTATCCTCACAAATTACATATCTTTGCGTAACTATCAATTGTTAACTTAAATGATTTCTCATTTCGATTTCGTGTATTGGATTCCATTATAGTTATCAAATTTATATTCAATTCATCCTTCAAATATTCTTCTATATCAGAGCAAGAGACATTTAAATCACACTATCCACTATAAATATCAGTTACTTTACGAGCACTTTTAAAGTTAAGATTTTTTCTAATTTTCTCTTACCTCGGATGGCAATGGCCCTATTCCTCCACTTGGGTTGAACTAATTACTATAAACCCATCCTCATCAATCCTTCCATTCAATGTCCTATTTCTTTGCTCTCTCCGTGTTGTATTTCTTCGAACATCCACCTTGGCATGACAGTTTCTTTTAGTTTCATGTGGAAAATCTTCTTTCCTTATATTTAGATTTTTAGCTTTTACACTCCGTTGTTGTTTAATATTCCTTAACCAATAATATCTGTTTTGACTGTTATCATTCATGGAGTGTCTCAGTTCATTTGCAGATCCATTCTGAAAATATTCATAGTTCAGGGTGTTTCAGGTCGACCCTAGAAACATATATATTTAAATATATTTAACTTCAAATACCAAATACCAAATACAAACTACAAATTCCGCCAATTTCCATATTTCTACGGTTGACCTGAAACACCCTGTATTACTAGATCCATAATTCTGTCCATCCGGGAGATTATCAGCTTTAATTTGAGAGAATGTAGGTGTGTGCAGATGGTTCAGTAGTATGGGTCCAAATATGTCGAGAGGGTTGGGGTGAAGGGGTAGTGGGAGAGTGCCAGTGCCAGAGTGCCAGTACCAAGAGGGGTACCACAGACCCTGAAAATAAAGAATGTATATAGACTATAGTAACTTAACCTAAACTGGAAAATTAATATATATATTATATATATATATATATATATATATATATATATATAGGTACTTACGTATTAACGGGGGGCCACCACATACTGATGATTGGTTAGGTTAAGTTGTAATATTTTCGTTAGTTGAAAATTTCTAATACATCATATTTTTTAAATAGCAATATTTTTTAAAATATTTTTTTATACAATTTTCTGAAAACAATTAATTTTTTTAGGCTTATTCATGATGAAAATTTGGAATCTACCAAAAAGTGAAGAAGATGCGGTCTCTTTTTTGCAAGCCAAAGAAATTCTACCTGCTGAACGTATATGCAAAAAAGGTCACAAGATGAAGCTGTACTTTGGGGAAAGAATTCAATGGTGCTGTAATATTAGAAGTTGCCGTAGTAAAGTAAACATGCGCGTTGGGAACTGGTATATGGGATCACGGCTTCCTTTTGTAACTGCTCTCCGTTTTATTTACTGCTGGTCAGAAGAAATGACATTTTAAAAAATATTGCTATTTAAAAAATATGATGTATTAGAAATTTTCAACTAACGAAAATATTACAACTTAACCTAACCAATCATCAATATGTGGTGGCCCCCGTTAATACGTAAGTACCTATATATATATATATATATTATGTGTGTGTGTGTGTGTGACGTCATACTATTACCCTTAGCGGCCATCATTTTAAAAAATGATCAATCAATGTAATACAGCACGTTGACCCAATGCCCCAATGCTACTATCAATATTGAGTATAGATTCCACAACAACACTGTATTAGGCATAACAGTGATATTACACCAGCAGAAGTCGAACCCCCGACCTCCCTGTGACAGTTAAAATACTTATATATATATATATATATATATATATATATATATATATATATATATATATATATATCAAGGGCGAAGCCAGGGTTTTGAGGATATTCAGGCTCAAACCTTTCCAGCATATATATATATATATATATATATATATATATAATATATATATATATTGTATAATTTGATACTTGTTTCACTGTGATATTTATTATGTATGATAAATATAATTAGAATATTTTTAACTGGCATAAATTTAGGAAATAAAACATCGCCTTACCTTATTTATTTATACATGAACTCCATTCTATTAATTAAGCTATTAATTAGTACTTTCACCAAGTACTTTCACCTTGAATTGCTTCTGTGGTTATGCTCCGATGATTTTAAATTATTTTAAGCGTGGATGCGTTTCAAATTTATAACTCTTAACGAGTATAGACACGTATAAAGTTAGCCAGGTTTCATTTAATTTAATTCCATAAATAATCTGCGCAAGATTGTTATAGTCTGAATTGTATTTATATTTTACATCGAACGACAAATTAAAATATCGGATCACCTGAAGATCAGGGCCCCCAGCCTTCTCTAGTTAGCCTTATAAGGCTAACTAACGAAAATATCACGACCTAACCTAACCAATCATTAGGTCAACTGTACGCCCTTGACGATTGGTTAGGTTAGGTCGTGATATTTTCGTTAGTTAGCCTTATAATGCTAACTAAAGAAGGCTGGGGGCCCTGAGCTTCAGGTGATCCTTAACTTTACGTATAAGTGTATATCCAAATGACTTTATAACATTATACTGTAAATAAATCATAAGATTTACATCATAACATGTTTCAAAGAGAGACGTCAGGCTTAAAATTGTTTGCCTGACAAGACGTGGAATTGTGCATTTTTATGCGAGTTGTAAGGTTTTGTTATTTGAGAATATGCATAATAATACAGTAATAATTAACTATGAACAAACACACACTTATTTCTCGATATACGAGCACAGAACCTTAAGAGCATTTTCGTTATATATATGTTAACCCCTCCGTCTATGGCCCTGGGGTGGTTCGGATCGACGGGGGTTCTGGTTAGGAGGCAAGCAACGGAGATGTGCGACTTGAAGTGGTTTTCTTCTATACTACTCTCCGAGTTCTTCTTTAGTGGCTCGGAGGATTCTGAGAGGCTTATTAAATTCTTTGGGGTTTCTCCCCGATTCTTCTTGTAACTTATCGGGAGATTCTAATGACTAAGTTTTCTGAAGAGAGCACGGCTCGAAGGAGAAGATAAAGACTTTTTCTTACTGTGTTTTACTCCTAAACTGTTACAGGTAATGCTCAGCCTCGTAGTTGGAATCAGAATAAACATGGAAGAAATTGGTGGGCTTTATATACCCCAATTCTACTAACATCATCATTATTAAATGTTGAAGAGGCTGTATTATTTTTGCACAATATTTGAAAATAAAGTAAATCTTTTAGCTGTGTAAGGTTTAAACGAATAAACAAGATATTTGAAGATGAAGCCATATTTTTATCTTAAACTGCGTATTTTCAGATCTGATGTTATCATGATCTGCCAAGTTAACTAAAAGTGGAAATTGAACTATGCATCTTTACACTAAAATATGCATATGAGTAAAAATTAAAGGTTTAAGATTTACAATTAAATGCTTAGGCAAGACATGACTTCAACATTTATAATGAAGAAAGAATGTATACAAAACATGACATGGCAAAAGTTACTCAGGATTCATTATTCAGCTAAATCTAAAAAAATGATTATGAGATTTTAAAAAAACAACAGGTCATCAATTATTTGGCAAAGTAGAAAGCACATCAAAATTTATCACAACGGAAAAATAATAATAAAAATACATAACAACAGTATTGCCGATTCGACATTCCTTATGGCGACATAATGTCGGGTCGGACATTGAGTACATTGTAATTTTGGTCTACTGTAACTATGATTATAATTATCAATTCATTTATTATCGTTAACTACAATTTCATTAAAGTACATTGACTACGTTATTTAGTACATTACATCATTAAGTACAGTTTCATTAAAGTACATTACATTATATTAAATTAAAAGTATTACAGTTAATTATAATTAAACAGTTACTATAACTTTGTTTTGTTACAGTGTTTCATATTAATAGACAATTAAGATTTTAGAAATATAATACAAAGTACATGGGCACATACGGTATGGATGAATATGGTTGAATATAATATTTATACTACATAACATATAAATAATGACTTCTATAGAGTGTACAGTTTTTATATGATGTTAAAGAATTTTCATACATTGAATACTAAAGATATGATGAAGGGAAATTAATGACGGGAAAATGTGACGTCATAGTTATTGAATTTGTACGTATAGTACAAATCATTATTAGGAAGACTTACAAGAACGAATTAGAGACAAAGAGTGGGTATTAATGACTAAGAAGTACAACTACGGGTTCCAATCCTGTTACATGCACTGTGTATGCATAATCTAGGGTCGAGGGTGAGATGCAAGACAATCATAATTAATTATAATAACTTCTATAACAAAAATTAAAAATGGAAAATGGATACGACTAAACCATAGAAATGGGAGATCGTAAGGTTATGACACAAACAAAAATAGGAAGCTACAAATACAATTTTTATCCAAAACTCGCTTAGGCGATTTTGGTTTATTATGTAAAAATGAATATGGATTAGTCATTGTTCATTTTTACAGTGTTTCCCCCTCTAAAATGGTATTTATACAATAATCTAATAGGGTACCATTAATACAATATAAATGAGGAAATACATCCTAACTACTTCAAGTTAGATGACGAATTTTCCTTTACATTACAAATTTTTATACAGAACAAGTGAGTTATTATATAATATAAAAGAATTCAAAGATTAATACTTTAATTTAGATAAACAATTTAGACAAAGAATGATATTGTTAAAATTTTTTACCAAATTTTTTTTTATTTTTTTTTTCTGTGGGATGTAAATCGTACAATCTATAAGCTAATTTTTATTGACTATTGTAGGTAAAAATAGAATTACATAATCGATGATGTATAGACCTGTGGTCTAGTGTGTATTTTACAATTTCGAGGGACAGATTAGCTGATAGGATTGTTCAAGTAACTGAATAAATGCATGAGCTAGATATATTAGGAAGCAAAAATGATTAAGACTAAATAGCATAGTTTGCACTTACGTAATGAAATAGTTTTATTGTGATATTCAATGATTTTAGCATAAGGGCTGTGTGTATATATATATAGTATATATAATGTGCATACATGCATTTTTATTAACTGTTGTAGGTACAAATCGAATTACGTAGTGGATGATGTATAGACCTGTGGTCAAATGTGTATTTCTGTTTATTGGGTACAGATTGTAGTGGTTGGTGATACGTTCAAAAGGAGAAAGGGGATTTGGAAGGTTTGTGAATTAACAAAAAATAATGTATAATAATTTAAGATGGGTTTAGGGTTATATATTTTGATATATATATATACTTTAAGGAACAGATAAAATAACTTAATTACTGCATGAACGAGAATTTATATGTAGTAAGCAATAATTATTAAGATTATAATGATGATGTTTGCATACGAGTTTTAATGCAAAAGTGACTGAAGGGACGGAACGTAAATTGAATTCGACTACGACAATTACTCAGTATTAATCGAATAAAAAAAATATAAAAAATATAAAGTTTGGAAATAGAAAGCAATGATAAACTATAATAAACTGAGCATATAATGTTCTTAAAAATAAAAAAACACAACTTAACATAAACGGAGGTTATGTTCCATCGTACTAAAGAGGAATTAACCATGGTTGAACCATTTCTCCGGTTGTCACTGGGTTCAACTGGGGTTGGAGGTATTAAAATAAAATAAACTTAAAGGACAAAGTTTGTAGTACGACATTCGGGGGAATTGAGTGACTAAGCGGGGGATATAAGTCTGAAATTGACAATAACATCTTTTTGTGAGCACTTTGCTCTTGAAAAAAAGATTGCTTGTCACACTACTTAGAACAAAAATTTAAAAAGTTCAACAAACGGAGGGACGGCATGTTCCTTACAAATAATGGATTACATGACTATATATTTATATACGTAACAATGGCATGAAAAGAAAAGACAGATAGGTCAATTTTCTTCTCACAACAAAACAAAGGTTAACTAAAGACGCAAATCGGTCAATTCAGGGTGAATTTAATTCTCTTTTACAACACAAAAAAAAGGTTGAATTAAATTCTTAACTTACTTTTTTTCTTAAATTAAATTCTCTTAAATTACAAAGGAAAAGTTGAATTCAATTGACTGCATTGAAAACTAACTTGGGATTTCAAAACTAACTTTTTTTTTCAAAACTAACTTTTTTTTTCCAAAACTAACTTTTTTTTCCAAAACTAACTTTTTTTTCCAAAACTAACTTTTTTTTTCAAAACTAACTTTTTTTCAAAACTAACTTTTTTTTTCAAAACTAACTTCTGTAACCTCTGGGGCGGTTGTCCCTCTTAGATGCAACCTTTGACTTGAACTCTTATCAAGTATTCTGAAACTAACTTGAACTCTTATCAAGTATTCTGAAACTAACTTGAACTCTTATCAAGTATTCTGAAACTAACTTGAACTCTTATCAAGTATTCTGAAACTAACTTGAACTCTTATCAAGTATTCTGAAACTAACTTGAACTCTTATCAAGTATTCTGAAACTAACTTGAACTCTTATCAAGTATTCTGAAACTAACTTGAAATGCTTCAAGTAACTCTCTAACTCTATAAACTCTCTATAACACTCTCTCTCTTAATTTGCAAGTCAATTCAATTCAATAATTTGAAAAAATTTGCAAACAAAAATATAAAATGTAAACAACATTTCACTCGAATGTACACGAAGGTACGATACTATTATGTTTGATACATAAAAAAAATTATACTATACTAACTAGAATAGTAAAATAACTGAAAATAACTGTGAAAATAATTCTGTGACAATATTGTTTTCAATAAAACAAAATGTATCACTGGTGTCTGAAGTGTTCACTGTGTTCACTGTGTTTTGTGTTAATTCTGGCTCAATATTAAATATTAATTGTTAATAATAATGACTTTTCAATGTTTAGAAATTATTAAAAAAGTTTTGTACTTAACAAGATTCCTACGGCGAAATTCTTAGAGACGTGTCCTGAAGACGTGTCTTGCTGGCCACTTGTTCCTGGATGAAAACTAGGCGTGCAGAACTTGGAGTCGTGACGCACCGGTTCAAGGGTGGATGTGACGAACTAGAAGTCGTGACATGCCGGTCAACTGGGTGGATGTGACGAACTAGAAGTCGTGACATGCCGGTCAACTGGGTGGATGTGACGAACTAGAAGTCGTGACACGCCGGTCAACTGGGTGGATGTGACGAACTAGAAGTCGTGACGCACCGGTCAACTGGGTGGATGTGACGAACTAGAAGTCGTGACGCACCGGTCAACTGGGTGGATGTGACGAACTAGAAGTCGTGACACGCCGGTCAACTGGGGGATGTGACGAACTAGAAGTCGTGACACGCCGGTCAACTGGGTGATGTGACAAACTAGAAGTCGTGACACGCCGGTCAACTGGGTGGATGTGACGAACTAGAAGTCGTGACGCACCGGTCAACTGGGTGGATGTGACGAACTAGAAGTCGTGACACGCCGGTCAACTGGGTGGATGTGACGAACTAGAAGTCGTGACACGCCGGTCAACTGGGTGGATGTGACGAACTAGAAGTCGTGACACGCCGGTCAACTGGGTGGATGTGACGAACTAGAAGTCGTGACACGCCGGTCAACTGGGTGGATGTGACGAACTAGAAGTCGTGACACGCCGGTCAACTGGGTGTTGGTTCTGGTTCCAGGGTCTGGAGGACTGGAAGAATCCTGGAGTCGTGGAGATCCTGGTTAAAGGGTCGCCAGTTTGTTAAGATCCTCTTCTTCTATGTGTTTATCCTGATGCAGGGTAATTTCTATCTTGGCCAAAGAGTTGCCTCTTCTTAAAATCTTCTTGTTAAAATCTTCTTGTTAAAATCTTCTTCTAAAAATCTTTTTCTTATCCTGGCAGGGTCGCCACAATGTTTAGAATCTTCTTCTTAAAATAATCTTCTTTTAATCCTGGCAGGGATAGCCCAGCTGGAAGAATCCTCTTCTTAATAATCTTCTTCTTCTTCTTATCCTGGCTGGGTCTGGTGTGTCTCGTATAGACGAGGCGTTCTTGTTAAGGGGCAAGGGGGCTCTGCCCCCCCCCTGCAGCGAGGCTGCAGTCCAAAGAAGAGTCTCGAATGAAGTTCTCTGATGAAGAGTTAATCTTAAGATGTCTAATCTTGAAGTGGTTTTCTTCTATACTACGCTCCGAGTTCTTTAGTGGCTCGGAGGATTCTGAGAGACTTATTAAATTCTTTGGGGTTTCTCCCCGATTCTTCTTGTAACTTATCGGGAGATTCTAATGACTAAGTTTTCTGAAGAGAGCACGGCTCGAAGGAGAAGATAAAGACTTTTTCTTACTGTGTTTTACTCCTAAACTGTTACAGGTAATGCTCAGCCTCGTAGTTGGAATCAGAATAAACATGGAAGAAATTGGTGGGCTTTATATACCCCAATTCTACTAACATTATCATTATTAAATGTTGAAGAGGCTGTATTATTTTTGCACAATATTTGAAAATAAAGTAAATCTTTTAGCTGTGTAAGGTTTAAACGAATAAACAAGATATTTGAAGATGAAGCCATATTTTTATCTTAAATTGCGTATTTTCAGATCTGATGTTATCATGATCTGCCAAGTTAACTAAAAGTGGAAATTGAACTATGCATCTTTACACTAAAATATGCATATGAGTAAAAATTAAAGGTTTAAGATTTACAATTAAATGCTTAGGCAAGACATGACTTCAACATTTATAATGAAGAAAGAATGTATACAAAACATGACATGGCAAAAGTTACTCAGGATTCATTATTCAGCTAAATCTAAAAAAATGATTATGAGATTTTAAAAAAACAACAGGTCATCAATTATTTGGCAAAGTAGAAAGCACATCAAAATTTATCACAACGGAAAAATAATAATAAAAATACATAACAACAGTATTGCCGATTCGACATTCCTTATGGCGACATAATGTCGGGTCGGACATTGAGTACATTGTAATTTTGGTCTACTGTAACTATGATTATAATTATCAATTCATTTATTATCGTTAACTACAATTTCATTAAAGTACATTGACTACGTTATTTAGTACATTACATCATTAAGTACAGTTTCATTAAAGTACATTACATTATATTAAATTAAAAGTATTACAGTTAATTATAATTAAACAGTTACTATAACTTTGTTTTGTTACAGTGTTTCATATTAATAGACAATTAAGATTTTAGAAATATAATACAAAGTACATGGGCACATACGGTATGGATGAATATGGTTGAATAATAATATTTATACTACATAACATATAAATAATGACTTCTATAGAGTGTACAGTTTTTATTATGATGTTAAAGAATTTTCATACATTGAATACTAAAGATATGATGAAGGGAAATTAATGACGGGAAAATGTGACGTCATAGTTATTGAATTTGTACGTATAGTACAAATCATTATTAGGAAGACTTACAAGAACGAATTAGAGACAAAGAGTGGGTATTAATGACTAAGAAGTACAACTACGGGTTCCAATCCTGTTACATGCACTGTGTATGCATAATCTAGGGTCGAGGGTGAGATGTAAGACAATCATAATTAATTATAATAACTTCTATAACAAAAATGAAAAATGGAAAATGGATACGACTAAACCATAGAAATGGGAGATCGTAAGGTTATGACTAGGGCGGTCAAAAGTCAATAAAGTCAAATTGTTTCCTGTGGGGCACTTTTCGCTGAAACGACTGAAAATGCAATAAAAACACCTGTAGGGGGTATATTACCAAAGTTAATAGGTCAACCAAAAGTCAACTTTTACCTGTTAGGTCAAAAAATAGCAATGAGGTAAATAAAGTCAATTTTTGGAATAAATAATTAAAATAACTAAAAATTGGCATCTTTTTGGTTAACTGGCAACTTCGCTGCTCGTATTTGTCTTATTCAGTTATGTCCGTTCTGGTTTTGGATGTGGTTGTGTTGTATGTATTGTGGTTACTGGTTACCGTTTTTGATTTTGTGATTTCAGTGATTCGATTTCTTTTGATTTCAGATATTTAAAATGCCAAAAGTTGCAGTTAGTTCTATTGCTAAAGTGCGCGCTATAATTGCAAAATATCCTAATGAATTCATTTGTTCAGGAAAAAATGAGCTATACTGTCAGATTTGTTGTGTTGTGTCAAGCATGACAAATCCTTTTTTGTGGATAAACATCGCTCTACCCAAAAGCACCAGCGTGGTATAGACCAAAATGTGGGAAATGAAAAGACGCAAACCCTTTTAAAGTACAAGTCTTCAGATTTTTCGGAAAAACTTGTGACTACATTTCTGTCAGCCAACATACCTCTTCATAAGTTGAAACCCTCATGTGAAACAATTGTTCAGTCAAACAATACATTGAAACAAGACTCAAGACAATGGTATTTGTTAAATAATTAACCTCAGTAGACCTGAAATCTCACCAACAGTTTATGGTCAGCTTTTGCAATGTCAACCAACAACTGCCGCTGTAGAGAATCTTTCTCCATGCTTAATAAATTAAGTAAGGATCGCAATTTTTTGCCAGAAAATGTCGGCAAATACTTCATAATTTACCACAATCGGTCAACTGATGTAGAAGAGCAAGAATAAGTAATTAAAGTATCGTTTTTATTATTGAAAGTAAAGGCAACTTTATAAGTCAATTTTTTCAATTCGTAAGGTCAACTTTCTTAATTTTTTCGGTCAACTTTTGACTGCCCTAGTTATGACACAAACAAAAATAGGAAGCTACAAATACAATTTTTATCCAAAACTCGCTTAGGCGATTTTGGTTTATTATTGATAGGGCATAAGTAGACAATAGGTAGATGAACAAAGGATAGCGGTCAAAAAAGAACATGAATTAAGATGAATTAGGGAAATACAGTAATGAATAAAGAAGTATAAATCGAAATTCTACCCAAAAACTCGCTAATCCATATTCATTTTTACATATATATATATATAATATTTAGGAGAAATCCAATGACAAGGAGAAATGTAAATGCCATGAAAAGTCTTCTTTAATGCGCAACGTTTCGAGCAATACGCTCATCTTCAGGCTGTATAATAACAATGTGAAATTAAAATCAATAATTGAATGAAAACAAGACAAAGAAAATTTCTATAACCTATTCATGAAGGCAAATTTTAAAAGACTGAGAAAAGAGGGTTAAATTCTAAGTTATACAGATTTACATATAAAATTAAGAAGTTATTTTTAAATACATATAGTAAATGTGAAATTAATACACTGGAAAATTAACAATAGTACACTGGAATAATGAAACTAACTAACCTTTCACTGCAATTTCCGAGGCTAAACTGATTTAAGCAGAGGCAAAACGAGAAAACAAAGGATGGCGAGGGCGATTGGGGAAGGGGGGATTATAAGGAATTGGGGAAGGAGGAGGATTATAAGAAATTTAAAGGGACAGCTGATGAGTCAACTTTAGCGTAGGGGTCAAAGTTTTAATGTAAAGCGATTCCAAAATTCTAAGTGAGTTGGGACAAGTATTACAACCAAGAATTTTAAAATTGTCTAAAGTGACATCAGTTTTACATTTTATACTGTGTTCCCGAATACTAGAAACTTCTTTAGTTTTTTAAAATTTTACCTGTTCGGCCACTTATTCCCATATGCGAATAAAATCTAGCCCTGAGAGAGCGAACAGTGCTGCCAATGTAATTCCCAAGGAGACACCTAGGGCAGGTAAATAAATATACAACACCGCTACGCAACGAGTCAGGGGTTCGATCCTTCGCTGAGAAAAAGCTACCTAAAGACGTTTTATTAATAAATATGATGCGGAATCAGTATGATAAAAAAATTTCCTTAACAACTTTGTAAATTTAAGCTTAAATTCCTTATTCAAAGGACCCATTTTAGGTACCAAGAAATATTTTTATCCTTCGGCACTGTAATACAAGGAAGTTGAGGGCTATAAACATTATTTAAGAAGGATCTAATTAGTTTGTCTACATATTGAACAGGAAAACTATTATTGGTAAAGTATGATCTTAGATTATTAAATTCATCATTAAGTAAGGTAAAACTAGAGGTCAAATTATATCCTCTGAACAGGAGAGTTTTAATACAAGACATCTTATAGTTGAAATCAGTAAAACTAAAAAAATTCATGCCCAAACCAGTGAAAGTGGGTTTCCTGTAAACTGATGTAGTAATAGAATCACCGTTTTTCGAATTAAAAGATCTAAAAAGGGGAGGGAGCCATTTTGCTCAGTTTCCATTGTATACGTTATATTGGGGTGCAAAGAATTTAGGAAGTTAAAGAATTGTTGCGCTTGTACCGCATTATCAAAGACAGCTATCGAATCATCAACGAAGCGTCGATAGAAAATTGGCTTGAGATGAGTGGGAGATTGTCTAAAAATTACACTTTCTAAATGAGTCATAAAAAAATCAGCTGCTAACGGTCCGACAGGTGATCCCATCCCTACACCATCAATTTGTTGGTAAACCTTATTGTTGAAAGTAAAATAGCATTGTTTGAAGACCAATTCTAAAAGTTCCTTAAAATGAGACAATGAAAAACCATGAAAAATATCAACCGAGCTAAAAACCCTATCTAAAATAATGGCAATAGTTTCAGATACAGGTACATTTGTGAAAAGCGACTTTACATCAAAACTGACAAAATACTTTTTTGAATCGAAATTCTCACCAAGGAGGTCTTTTTGGAATTCAAACGAGTTATTTATAGTGTAAGCATTTTTCGCAAAGGGTGACAGGAGACGAACAACAAATTTTGCCAATTGAAAGGTGGGTAAGTTATACGAAGCTAAAATAGGACGGAGAGGTGTTCCAACTTTATGGATTTTAGGCAGACAGTATAATTGAGCAAGATTAGCACCAGATGCGAACAACTGAGAGTAAGTATCGTTTTTATTATCTTTAAAGACTTTAGTCGTGACAGAAATCTATTAACCTGGTCTTCTAACCTTACAATGACTTTATTGACAGGTTCAAGAATTTGTTTGAATTTAGTAAGATCACTTAGGATTTCATTAGTTTTGTTTATGTAGTCCGATTTATTCAAAATAACCACTCCGTTACCCTTGTCTGGTCTAGTCACGACAATCTCCTGGTTCTTTGCCAAATTCTTAATACACTGCAAATCACTCTTCCTAAATATGAAAGATTGAAATTTAAGATTTCTAAGTTTATGAAAAAATTCTTGAGTTAAATTTGAGAACTGACATTTGAAATTATTGAATTCACCCACATGGGGAACATTTTTCAAGCCATTAAAAAATTTTTCAAAGTAAAGAAAAAACGAAGGCTTATATATTTGAAACAACGGAAGCTTAAATTGCAAACCAAGTGACAGTAAAAACTTTTCCCGAGGGGAGAGTGTGTAACTAGAAAGATTCGAAATTACCTTATCTGAATTGAAAAAATTTGGTGAATTCATTCCCAAAGCCTTTAACTTACGTTCATGTGTTTCCAAGATGGTAGAGTGAAATTTTTCTAGTTCACGTTGTACAAGAGAAATTATTAATAAATAGTCCAACAACGAAAGGTATTTTTAAGAGTAGTTATATAATGCCCAAGAGACTTATTATGCGAGTCTGAAATTTTGATTTTATAATTAATTTCATTATTTAATAAATATTCCAGGGACGATTGATAAAATTCAGAGTCATGTAGATTGTCACGGTAGAGTTTGAAGTAAACAAATTTCGGGAAAACCCTGCAGGTCCGACACATTTCAAGAAAATAACAGTCCAGTTTTGACTTGAGAAACTTTCGTGAAGTCTTCCAAACATGGCGATAAGCCCTAAGTCCATCTTGTCCATACCTTGAGTATATATAATCATGCGGGTTGCCTAAAATCCATAAAGTTGGAACACCTCTCCGTCCTATTTTAGCTTCGTATAACTTACCCACCTTTCAATTGGCAAAATTTGTTGTTCGTCTCCTGTCACCCTTTGCGAAAAATGCTTACACTATAAATAACTCGTTTGAATTCCAAAAAGACCTCCTTGGTGAGAATTCGATTCAAAAAAGTTTTTGTCAGTTTTGATGTAAAGTCGCTTTTCACAAATGTACCTGTATCTGAAACTATTGCCATTATTTTAGATAGGGTTTTTAGCTCGGTTGATATTTTCATGGTTTTTCATTGTCTCATTTTAAGGAACTTTTAGAATTGGTCTTCAAACAATGCTATTTTACTTTCAACAATAAGGTTTACCAACAAATTGATGGTGTAGGGATGGGATCACCTGTCGGACCGTTAGCAGCTGATTTTTTTATGACTCATTTAGAAAGTGTAATTTTTAGACAATCTCCCACTCATCTCAAGCCAATTTTCTATCGACGCTTCGTTGATGATTCGATAGCTGTCTTTGATAATGCGGTACAAGCGCAACAATTCTTTAACTTCCTAAATTCTTTGCACCCCAATATAACGTATACAATGGAAACTGAGCAAAATGGCTCCCTCCCCTTTTTAGATCTTTTAATTTCGAAAAACGGTGATTCTATTACTACATCAGTTTACAGGAAACCCACTTTCACTGGTTTGGGCATGAATTTTTTTAGTTTTACTGATTTCAACTATAAGATGTCTTGTATTAAAACTCTCCTGTTCAGAGGATATAATTTGACCTCTAGTTTTACCTTACTTAATGATGAATTTAATAATCTAAGATCATACTTTACCAATAATAGTTTTCCTGTTCAATATGTAGACAAACTAATTAGATCCTTCTTAAATAATGTTTATAGCCCTCAACTTCCTTGTATTACAGTGCCGAAGGATATAAAATATTTCTTGGTACCTGAAATGGGTCCTTTGAATAAGGAATTTAAGCTTAAATTTACAAAGTTGTTAAGGAAATTTTTTTATCATACTGATTTCCGCATCATATTTATTAATAAAACGTCTTTAGGTAGCTTTTTCTCAGCGAAGGATCGAACCCCTGACTCGTTGCGTAGCGGTGTTGTATATTTATTTACCTGCCCTAGGTGTCTCCTTGGGAATTACATTGGCAGCACTGTTCGCTCTCTCAGGGCTAGATTTTATTCGCATATGGGAATAAGTGGCCGAACAGGTAAAATTTTAAAAACTAAAGAAGTTTCTAGTATTCGGGAACACAGTATAAAATGTAAAACTGATGTCACTTTAGACAATTTTAAAATTCTTGGTTGTAATACTTGTCCCAACTCACTTAGAATTTTGGAATCGCTTTACATTAAAACTTTGACCCCTACGCTAAATGTTGACTCATCAGCTGTCCCTTTAAATTTCTTATAATCCCTCCTCCTTCCCCAATTCCTTATAATCCCCCCTTCCCCAATCGCCCTCGCCATCCTTTGTTTTCTCGTTTTGCCTCTGCTTAAATCAGTTAGCCTCGGAAATTGCAGTGAAAGGTTAGTTAGTTTCATTATTCCAGTGTACTATTGTTAATTTTTCCAGTGTATTAATTTCACATTTACTATATGTATTTAAAAATAGCTTCTTAATTTTATATGTAAATCTGTATAACTTAGAATTTAACCCTCTTTTCTCAGTCTTTTAAAATTTGCCTTTATGAATAGGTTATAGAAATTTTCTTTGTCTTGTTTTTCATTCAATTAGTGATTTTAATTTCACATTGTTATTATACAGCCTGAAGATGAGCGTATTGCTCGAAACGTTGCGCATTAAAGAAGACTTTTCATGGCATTTACATTTCTCCTTGTCATTGGATTTCTCCTAAATATTAAATTGAAGCTCTGTAGAAGCAACCCGCATGATTATATATATATATATATATATATATATATATATATATATATATTGTGTGTGTGTGTGTATATATATATATATATGTATGTATATATATATATATAGAGAGAGAGAGAGAGAGAGTGTAAGAACCTGAAAAGGAGTGTAAGTTTTTCGGCAATATCCTATTTTGGCGTCCCAAATTATTCAACCAACCAAAAATAAACGGCACTCCAAAACTCAAATTACATGTTTATGTTAATTAGGTTAATTGACTGCCCGTTTAGGTCAATTGTACGCCCTTGACGATTGGTTAGGTTAAACTGTAGGTCTAAGGTGGAGTGACAAGCTTGACCTTCGTCAGAATGAACAATTTAGGTGGAAGCTAAAACCAAGGTAACCAACCAAACCGAGGTGTGTGTGTGTGTGTGTGTGTACATTATATCTATATATACACACAATTTATATATATATATATATATATATACACGAGTATATCTATTTCTACATGTAATTTAACACGTTGAAATAACCCTTCAACTTAAACGAGTATTACTGTTTGGCGAATTTGTCTTTTTAGAGAGAGAGAGCAGGTGTTTGTTTAAATATGAATTATTCTCAGGGTTGTTGAGGGAATAAACGAACAGCTGTTTTGTTTTATGTGATCTCCAACGATTATCCGGCGGCAATTATGTATATGAATGAATGAGAATAAACCAGAGGTCCCCAGAAAATTTTACTCTTTCTAAATAAATAAATGTTATAAGCTAAAAAAAAAAGCCTTAATTAAATAACAGGATCACTGTAATCGCTATTTTTTTTCCAACAAAATACTCAACCTTACACGAATGTTTGACCTAATTTTTGGAAATAGCTCAGTTTGGATGTTGTTGATTACCTCATAGACTTTGGTCTTTAGGTCTTCAAGTGTCTTACACTTGGTAGAATAGATCCTGTCTTTTATGTAACTCCTCACAAAAAAAGTTATGGGTGTGTGAGATCAAGTGAGTATGGGGCCATTCCACTGGCTCATGAAGGGAAATTAGTCGGCCGAACAAATGCTTCCTCAAAAATTTGCCAGTTTTACTAGCAGTGCGTGGAGGTACTCCATCCTGCTGAAACCACTGCGAATCTGGGGTAATGCAGTTATTTCTTTTACGGGACAAACTAATTACTAAGAAACCCGTAGAAATTCGGAGAAGTTATTGCTTTAAGTATGAAATGGTGATAATATACAATATTTATTAGTAATGAAAGATTAGAAATGTATACGTATATGCATAGACGTTATGCGGAACAAAAACTCCAATCTGTTACCTTTTCGAAGAAGAAACCCCACTCATAAAATATACAATTTAGGGTGACACTTATTTTCGAAAGTTTGAATTTTTATCGGGACGGGCGCGTTTCAGGTTTCATTTTGTCAAAAAATATCGTGTGTAAAATATTTTTGAAATAAAACAATATTTAGAACTGCCTCAATACGGTCAAAGTTTGTATATTTTCTCGAAAAGTAGAAATTTTAGATCATGATGTTCTATGCCTCTAGCAAATAAAATATCACTTCTAGTTTGTTCAAGCTACTAATCTTGACCTAAAACATATAACTGGACTTCATACTTTCAACTCTAGGTCCCCCTCAACTCGAGTATTAGCCCCTCAAGGGGGGGGGGGGTATCATGGGCGCCCATCTCCCTCATTGTTGCCTACTTTGCAGAGGTCACGGTGGACTTGCGGGCGGTTGGGAAGTCACAGCGGTGCTTCTCGACCACTTGTAAGAGGAACTGCCTTTGGTCTTCACTCTTGGTAAGGGCCAGGTTGAAAGACTGCATCAACGCCACCCCGCGCTCCGCGAAGTCATTGACAACTTCAAGGGCCTGGACTCGGCGGGATGCGGCGATGAAGGCTGGGTCCGTCCGCCACTCCTCCGGATCCTTGAGCAGGAAGGCGGTGCTGATGTCCAGAACCTTGAAGAACTCCTTTGATGTAGTCGTTGTGAACTTGGCCAATGTATTGTTGGCGATTGAGGCGGTGGACAGGTCCACATTGATACGCCGCGGGGGATCCTCCGATCCTTCCTCTTCTTCCATCGCTTTAATCATCTCCCGCTTTGTCGCCAAGTCGATACCCTCGTCGAAGATGGCCAGGGTGACGAGGCGCTCGCTCAAGTACCATAGGTGCCTGGCGAAGACTGTCGCCGTCGCCTTGGCCACCGCTGAGTCCGGATAATAGACGAGGGCCTTGAGCAGCGCGAGGTCCGCGGCTGGGGCCGTTGCCGGGAGCGGCGCTTTGTACCAGGCCGTCACGTAGATGGACACGGCGAAGATGGTGAATCGCCGGATTCCAGCCGCTTCGCCTGACGACATCTGAAACTGTTCCCGGAACAGGAACAGTTTGATGGCATAGATGACTTTTGCCATCCAGCGCGCGCGATGGAAGGCGCCGGGACGAGCGAACCGGCACCCCGCTTGTTCGGACCGCCCAGCACAATTACAGAGAGCTCCAGAAGTTCCCTGTAGTCATCACGTGGATGTTGACCGTCGAGGAGGCGGCTGAATTCGATCAGCAGGTCGTCGCGGGCGTCCTTCAGGTGCTGCGGCATGGTTCCATCCTCGAAGGGCTTCGCTTTGGTTTGATCGATGAAGTCCCACTGGGCGGCGAATCGTTTGAACAGGAGGATGTCAGGACCAGTAGAGGGACCGAGGCACGCCGTGAATGCCTTCTCGCACACCAGTTCGTGGATGTGGTGGCGGCAAGCCAAATGAAGCACTGTCTTCTCGAGTTTCTGCTCAATGATATAGCAAGCTCCTCCTGAGAGTCCTGTGTTTCAGGCGGTGGTGTCAAAAGAGAGGGCACAGATCCGTCCCTTGATGTCCCAATCCTCGAGGGCAGAGAGGACGGCTTCCGCCATGGCGCGGCCGGTGCCGTCGGGGAGGCTGGGCACAGCCAGAAGCTTGTCGACGTTCTCCCCAGACACCAGAACTGGAAGGCGATCTTCAGCAGGGCCTCCGTCAGCCGCTGGTACGATTTTCCCGTCCCAGTGAACGGTCAGCGGCACAGTAGGATGGAAGGCTGCCTTCATTTCCGCTGCTGCCATAGCACGGAACTTGCTCGGTCGCGGCGGGAGGATTCGCGGTTCAAGACCAGCTCCTCAGGGTCGTGGCCCAAGCTCCTCGCAGCCGCCGACAGCAAAAAAACACCTTCTCGGTCGGTAAGTTTCGTCCGATCCATCGCTGCGGAGAGATCAGGGGTGATCATCTTTTTCGACGCGCGGAATCGCTTGGGTGGTAAAGGGGTCGTAGATGCTTCTGCATTCGACGTGGACGGGCCCGGGAGAGAGAGCTCTTCCTCTTCTTCTCGGCGACGACGCCGTGTCGGTGACCGAGTCGGGCTGCTTGCACCTGAGCTGGAGCTCGATGCCAGTTCGACGAGTTCTTCTCGGCTCTCTCTGTTCGCCCTTTCATCATCTTGCCGGCGGCTCCTTTCCGCTTCCTGTCTCCTCGCACGCTCCTCCTCAGTGTGCAGCGTCATGTCACGTGTGGAGGAGATGCGGCCGCGCCGCACCTCGGCCCTTTGTCCCGTCAGGAACTCCCTGTCCTCTTCGATTGTGATCATCGACATCGCCTGTTCGTGTGCGATGTCGAAGAGGCGGTCAAGGGATGAGAGGAACTCGGCCTCGTTCCTGATTTGGGTCACAGTGCGCCGTTTCGAGTTCTTGTTCAGAGCCCGCCACTTCTCGTACATTCGGAGAACCTTGTCCCTTGCGCGTTGGTCTTTCTGCGTAGGAATACGGGACCGCTCCCAGAATTCCTTGACTGCGGTCACTGTCTCAGCGGCTGCTTCCTTGATCGGCTTCTTGACGTCAAGGTGAAGGTGGAAAAAGTACTGAAGCGCCTGCTTTCCCGTAGGCAGCATGCTTCCTGTGATGCTGTGGTCCACGGTCCCCAGGAGATAGACTGCTGTTTTAGATCTTGTTGCCGAAGCCATCACGTCGTTTCAGAACTCACTGAAAAAGAGAATGAAACACTGTTAGTGTTGGCAAAACTCGTCCCAACCCATTTTCTACTTAGAATAACATGTTCTTTCGCCTGTATCAATATTTGGATAAACTCGTGTTACACCCTGTATAATACCTCATTTTAGTCTTCTGTACACCAGTGCGGAAGACTAAACCAACGACTCTGACCGTCCGTCTGTCTGTCTGTTATCATTTTTCAACTCAGAAACTACAGCAGCTATCGAAACGAAAACTGACATGATAACAGAACGCCATGAGTACTTTTCGACAAAAAGTATAAACTTTGACCTCGTTGAGGCAGTTCTAATTATTATTTTATTTCAAAAATATTTTACACACAATGTTTTTAGACGGAATGACACCAGAAATGCGCCCGTCCTCATAGAAATTCCCAAAAAATGAAAAACACCCCAAATAAGTGGCACCCTAATATACATCCATTATAAATTAACATTTGGGGGCACACACACACTCACTATATATACACACTGTGTGTGTATATATACAGGGTGTCCCATAAGTCCGGCATCATAGGAAAAATAATAAAAGAAGGCAAAACAAAAGCTTTTATTTACAGAACGTGCTCAATATGTCTTCCATTGTTTTCAATACACAAATTCAGACGTGATACCCAGTCAGCAAGCACACGGTGAATGATGTCAGGAGTAATGGCATTACATGCCCCAATAATGCGCTGCGGCAAATGTTCAACACTCCTAATTTCCTCTGCGTATACCAGCGCTTTCAAGTGGCCCCAGAGATAAAAATCTAGTGGCGTGAGATCCGGGCTTCTAGCTGGCCATTCCACAGGCCATCGACGTCCTATCCAATGACCAGGGAATTGTTGGTACAGGTATTCCCTTACTTGGGTGCTGTAATGCGCAGGAGCGCCGTCTTACTGGAACCATGTTGGGAAATTTCCTTCTTCGTTCAAGACACTGGGAAATGCTTCTTCCTTGAGCATACGTAGGTAGGTGCCTCCAGTGACATGTTCATCGAAAAAGAGGGGGCCTATGATGCGATCCTTCCAAATGCCACACCATATCATCACCCGAGTTGCACCTTGTTCCTTTGAAGAGGTATACCAGTGAGGGTTGTTTTGAGACCAGTAGCGGGTGTTCTGTCGATTTACCTCACCATTTCCATAAAAAGCAGCCTCGTCACTGAACAGAATGGTGGATGGGAAATTGGCATCCCGAGCATAAGAAAAATATGAATTATGGTTTGTAGAAATAGAAAAATATGAATTTCTCCTATGATGCCGGACTTATGGGACACCCTGTATGTATATATATTATATATATATATATATATATATATATATATATATATATATACCGTATTGGCCAGAATATAAGACGAGGTTCTTGTTCAACATGACGACCTTAAAAATTGTAACTCGTCTTATATTCGCAGACAATATTCGAGTCAAGTCTCAGTGTGTCACATACTTACGGAATTTTTTAAATATGATTAATAAAAATGTTATATGCCAATGATTATATCTGCCAACAGTATTCTATGGCATTTTTTAAAATTTCAAACAAAATTTTGTTGGTACCCCAACACAAAGCGATAAGGCCGTCTAATATTCGGGCCAATACGATATATATATATATATATATATATATATCAAAATTTTGTTGGTACCCCAACACAAAGCGATAAGGCCGTCTAATATTCGGGCCAATACGATATATATATATATATATATATATATATATATATATATGCAAATAACTGCAATGACCGCGCAGTATATAAATGAATAGAAACGACATAAGTATTAAGGAACGTTTCTGCACACGAGGAGGAGAGATAACGAAATATGAAAAATGAGGCGAACCGCCTGGGAATCGAACCCAGGGCCTTCCAATTGCCGTCCGACCGGCAATTGGAAGGCCCTGGGTTCGATTCCCAGGCGGTTCGCCTCATTTTTCATTATTTCGTTATCTCTCCTCCTCGTGTGCAGAAACGTTCCTTAATACTTATGTCGTTTCTATTCATATATATATATATATATATGTTATAATGTTATAATGTTATAATGTTTCAGACCAACAAAGACCCTAGGATCAACTCATGGCTGGTCCACCTAACTGTGTTCGTGTATTGTGTATGTCCTCCGTGGTGGCGGAGGGGACCTACAATTTTACGTGGGTTCCGAACCACATGAACATAAGAAATTTATGTAAAAACTGCCGGTAAATTGGCAACGACCAATTTTTACGAAACTAAATAATTATCAATTTAAAACATTAATTATCGATTTAAAACTAAAGATAGAATGTCTGATCCAGAGGATCAAGTCATAATAGACTACTATCCACAAATATGTTACACTCTATATCTATTTATAAAGGACATGCAAATATATCGGATCCAAAGAATCCAGTCAATTTCATTACGGCATCCATGAAGTCACGGTCCACATCGATAGCGGACCAAGTCAAAATTTACAATCATATACATTACAATATATACACTTACGAGAAAAAGAGTAGGTGTGGCTGTAAAGACTGTACAGTAATGTAGAAATGTGTGTGCACCCATTTTGGGTCTCCCATTTAAAGGTGTTTGTGGGGCAAGTGAAGATCATGAGTTTTTCAATACCTCACAGTACTATGGGGGGCACCGCTCGGCAGAGGAATCTCTTTAAATGGGTGTGTAAGGACAGAGAGTATCCCCTAACCCAAGACGCTGCCTCCCTATATCCCACAACACTTGTGTTGAGCTGTGGGATCTATCCCGAGAAAGCCTTAATTTTACTACCTTAAACTATACCCTTTCTATCAACATATGCGTCTAATCGATTTTTAAACATGTTTATAGACGTGCTACTAATTACTTCTACCGGCAAACTATTCCAGCTATTTACTATTCTATGCGTAAAAAAGTTTTTCGCAACTGCTGTCTTGAACCTTCTACTTGTCAACTTACACCCGTTATTTCTAGTCCTATATATTGAGATATTTCGAAAAAGCTATCTCTATCTACGTTATCGAACCCATTCATAATTTTGAAAACCTGGATTAGATCACCCCTTAACCTCCTGGTCCTCGAGTGTTGTCAATTTTAACTCCTTAAGCCTATCCTCGTACGACTTTGACCTAAGCGACGGAATCATCTTAATTGCTCGTCTTTGAACTCTTTCGATTTTGTCTATATCTTTGCGCATATACGGATTCCAAAATTGGACCGCGTACTCCAAATGGGTCTAACTAATGATTTATAAAGTGGAACTATAATATCGCGCGATTTGTACTCAAAATTTCGAGCTATAAAACCTAACACTTTGTTCGCCTTATTGACCGCTGCTGTACTTTGTTTCGCTACTTTTAAATCACCAGTGACTATAACTCCTAAATCTTTTTCCTGCTCTACGCTTGTTAAATCTTTCCCTGACATACTATATGCAAATTTACCGTTACGCGAACCTATATGCAAAATTTTGCACTTATCAACGTTAAATCTCATTTGCCATGTGACTGACCAATCAACGATTTTATTCAGATCCTCCTGAATTTTACCTCTATCTTCGTCATTAATCGCCCTACCACCCAGCTTCGTGTCATCCGCAAACTTTGAAACTGTACTGACTAGGCCGACATCTAAATCGTTAATATATTTAAGAAAAAGCAAGGGGCCCAATACAGAACCCTGAGGAACGCCACTCGCTACATTAGCCCAGCACGACTCCGCTCCATCAACGACCACCCTCTGTTTCCTGCCTCGCAACCACTCTTCTAGTCAATTTATTACTACACCCCTGATTCCATGAGCCTTAGTTTTTTCAATGAGTCTTTTGTGCGGCACGGTGTCAAACGCTTTTTGAAAATCTAAATACACTACATCAACCGCCCGATGTCTATCGTAAACGTCAACCACGCTTTGGAAAAATTCTAAAAGATTAGTTAAGCAAGATTTGTTTCGCCTAAATCCGTGCTGCGTATTTCTAACAAGTTATGCATTCTAAGTGTTCGACTATACGATCCCTAATTATTGATTCCAAGCTTACCTACAACAGACGTTAAACTGATTGGCCTATAATTTCCCGCCGCACCTTTATCGCCTTTCTTAAAGATAGGTGTTACGTTTGCTAACTTGAAATTATCTGGTACGCACCCCTCAGAAATAGACGCATTAAAAATCTTTGTTAGCGGCACAACAATGCTATCTTTTAATTCTTTTAGTTGTATGGGATATATGGAATCCGGACCCGGTGATTTACGCGTTTTCATTTTATCAATATAGCGCATTACTTCCCCTTCACTAACGACAATATTATCCAAAATATTACCATTATCAAAAGGTATTATGTCTATGACCGTAGGGATATTCGTTACATCTTCTATAGTAAAAACTGACGTAAAAAATTCGTTTAGCAAGGTAGCCATTTCCTTGTTTTCAGAGACTAGATCTCCATTTACATTTTTTAATGGACCTAAGACACTTTTTACTGGATTTCTATTATTGACGTATTGAAAGAATCGCTTGGGGTTTTCTTTACCGTCACGAGCTATGGAGATTTCAAATTCGCGTTTTGACTTTTTTATTACACTTTTAGCTTCACGCCTTAGAGATATGTAGTTGTTTCGTAACAACAGATTATCTTTATCGCACTTATATAGCCTATAAGCCCTATCTCTACTCTTTATAATGTCTCCTACTCTAGAAGTAAACCACAAGGGCTTGTTGTTTACTTTCGCACGCTTAATTTTGTACGGTACACATTCCTCATTTATAGTCCTAAATACCGTTACGAACGATTCCCACATTAGTTTTGCGTTGGAGTTCCCCATTACGTTTTCCCAATTGACGTGTGAAAATTTATTTCGAAATTTACTAAAGTCTGCGTGCTGGAAGTTAGGAATTTTAGTCGAGTTAGTTGGTTTCGAGTGACTTACTGAGAGGACAAACTCTACCATATTGTGATCGCTATTGCTCAACGGTTCTATTACTTGAAGATCAGTAATTAGCCTATCATCCGTAGTTATTACTAAATCTAAAATACTGTCCAACCTCGTAGGTTCCCCAACCTTTTGAATAAGAAAGCTATCCTCGAGAAAATTAACTAAACGATTACCTTCCGCGTCTCCCTGCATTGTATCGTAATTCACGTTGGCGCAATTAAAGTCACCCATAACTAAAGCCTGCTCACTACCGATTATTCTCTTTAGTTCACGATATAACGCTTCGTCCGTATCAGCTGTTTGATTTGGGGGCCTATATATAACCGCAACAAGAAGTTTGAAATCGTTCAATTTAAGTTCTGCTATAGTCGAATCTATCGGTTCTGGAATTGAGTGCTTTACTTCTATAACGTTCGCAATATTATCTTTGATATACAACATAACACCGCCTCCTCGCCTACCTATTCTGTTTTTAACAAAAAGTCTATAACCTTTAATTTGATACTCCCCTACAAAGTCACGTGTTTCAGTGCTAAGCCACGATTCATTTATCGCAATTAAATCATAGTCTTTACAAGCAATTAAAGAAAAAATTCGTTTATTTTATTTCGTAGGCTACGAGCATTTAAGGATAGAACCTTCAAATTGTTTGTAATTGCGACACCTTCGCGAGCGCGGGGGAAATTTGTGGAATTTACGCTGGGACCGTTCGGTTACGGCAGCCTGAAAAGAAGAGACAGTATTATGAAATAGTCTTCCTAAACGCGCAGCTCCAACTTCATTAAGATGAAGTCCATCTTCGAGGAACAAGTCCCTCCTGCCGTAGAAACTGTTCCAAAAATTTGCAAAATGCACTCCTTCCTGTTGGCAAAGAGACTTTAGGTTATTGTTAATATAGGTCGCCTTGCTGTAGAAATCGCGTTGGATAATTCGAGGAAGTATACCTGTTAAAACAATCTTATTAGTTTTCTCCTTTAATCGCTCTAATAAGTCCCTGTACCTAGCCAGCAGTTCTTCCGATCTAGAATTTAAAACGTTATTAGTACCGACATGAATAACATACGTTGTGTCCTCGGCGGTACTGTCTGTAAATGGTCAATATATATATATATATTATATATATATATATATATATATATTATATATATATATATATTGCAACTCTAAAAATGAACTTTAGATATAATTTTTTTTAAATATATATATATAGTTTAAAAAAAAATTATATCTAAAGTTCATTTTTAGAATTGCAATTATAATTTAATTAGATATCTGAGTACAAAGTTGGAAAAAAATTAAGATAGAATTGTTAAACTTAACATAAATGTTCCTTTATCAATCCTTAATTTATATAAAAAAAAATTGTTCTATGTGACCCCCTTCTCGTTGAATACATTGGTTAAACGCGGGATCCACTCATCGATGCATCCGTCAATATATCGCTGAGACACCTGATTCCAGCCATACGAAGCGAATGCATATTCTTTCATGAAGTCTCGAGACTGAAGTGCTTAGCGTTAACTCCTATAAAAAAATGTATTGTCAGTAGCAAGAGTTCAAATCGATTCACAACGTAATTGTTCATCAGAAAAGTATTGACAAATTCGAATATGGATTAACAGTTAATGGATTGTTAGTATACGGGCTCCAATAAACCTTAGCCCCCCCGCCCATGGCCTAAACTATTAGAGGTACAGTAAAACTAAACATACCTTACAAAAGAGAATTTAATCCTGCATTTAATGAGAAACAATTAAAACTTGGTGTTCCCGCCATTGGCTTCCAAGACAGCCTGAATTCGCTTTGGGTAGCTTGCCAAAAGTGACGTGAATAGATCTTGATCGTTACGCAAATTTGCTAAAACAGTTTCAATGTGTTGCGTCATTGTATCCTTCGAAAATCGATTTGCTGCAGGTTCTTGAAACAAGAGACATTCAACCTTGTCCTTTATAACTCATCCAATGTGTTCACAGACGTTCAGGTCAGGAGAATTTCCTGGCCATTCTTCATTTCCAAAGAAATCGATCTCATGGTTCCGCAACAACTGTTGAGTGGCTAATGCCTTAAAGCAGGGGGCCTTATCGTGCAGAAGTGTGACCTGATCGACATCCATAACATTGTTTGGGTTTCTTAGAAAAGGAATGACATGCTGGGATAGAATAATATCACGGAAATACGCCATCCCAACTCTGACCATTTGGCTTCAGCACCCACATGAGCTTCTTTGCAGTGAACAAAATAAACACACCAACACAGTCTGGACTTTTTAATAATTCGCGATAATGTTCATTGTCATCAATTTCATCTGGTGTTGTGGCCCACACTCGATCATTTTGGTAGTTAAGCCGACGTGTTACGTAAACAAAAAATTCATCGGAGACAGCTAAATGCATGAAATCATCCACATCCCAATCTTCAAGATAATGGGCAAACCACATTCTGTCATCGGTGTTAAGTTGAGTTTTTCTTGGCTTTGGAAGTTCATGTCAAGGCTTTAAAACTTGCCTATGACGGTACAGTCGAATGATCTCACCACTAACGATCTTTCTTCTCAACACTTCGATCTCTCTAGAAAGTTTAGCACAGCTGTTTTTCCGCTTACGCGTACCGCTTTCAATGATGTCTTTTGTTTCCTGAGAGAGTGGCAAATTTGGGCGCCCAGATTTGGTTGTATCCATTTCACATTCATCCAAAGTTTTATTCCAATTTCTTTTGACGAAGTGCTCACTTCTTCGCAACTTTTTGGCAACCCATGAACGTGTTATAAAGGTGGCTCCAGCACCACGAGCTTCCCGAATTGTTATTGTCCGTATGCGATCTATCACACGTTGCCTCTCCGAATCACCAATTAATTGAGAAGCCATTATATTATCCCTTTATCAGCTAGAGTAATTTTAATACCTGCAATAAATAAAGAATTTTTATATTTTTATAATCACTAAAAACTATTTCGATATAAGTAAACATGTAAGCTGCAAATGGGGGGGGGGGGCTAAGGTTTTGGAACCCTTACAACATAAAAATAATTTACACAAGATTAACAGTCCTAAAAATTCATAAAATTTCTTAAAAAAAATATAAAGGGTATTTTAAAAAAAACACACTTTTTACACATGATCAGCAAGCGAATCAACCTTGATTAGAATTATTTAATATTAATTTCGTCATCCATTGGCTTCAGCCACCATGTCAAGCTCGTCTTCATCGATCGCAGAAAGTGTTGGAAATTTCACGATCATTTCCGACACTTCAGAGGACTTTCTCGGGTTTTTTGGAATCAAAATTGCCAGCCAGTTTTTCGTTCCTCTATTTTGACTCAAACCATCTTGAGAAACCCAAAGTGTTCATTATCATCTCTTCAGAAATTGGATTTTTAAATCATTGATCTCAACACGTTTGCTTCGTAGTTGATATTTGACATCTCTCAACAGTTCATTAAATAAACGTAACTCAAGTCCAAGCGCTGCACAAACCACTCGTTCTTGCTCCAGTTTGAGTTCCATTACAACTAGAAAAACAGAGTGTAAGGAAACTGTGCAGAAACAATTTGCCACTTTTGCGCATCAATACAACGGAAATAATAGTTTTTGTCTCTGAAACGATTTGAGTAGGCTCACTGCGGAAAAAAATCGGACTTTTAGCGGTCCAATTTCCATATGTAAAAATATATAAGATTTTTTTAAACACCTTCTTATAATAAAAGTTTTCACTTACGAATTACATCAATAGATCCATGTTTCAACTATAAATATAATGTAATTGAAATATCTCAAACTAACAATAAAAACTTTTAAAAACAAAAATAAAATATAATTATAGTAACATGCCAATCTCATAAAATGATTGAAGTCTAGTTCATAAATCCATGAATATCTATAGCAGTTTAATAGAATATGAGATCATTTTTTTAGAAAAATTACTTAAAGTCATTGAAGTTATTACAATCAATTAAAATACATAATCATTCATGCAGTGAACAAAAAAGGAACTATTTTCCATATCAAATATATACAATATATAAAATTTAAACTTACCGGAAAACTTGATAAACTATATTCCACAAGTACCAAATGCGCTTCATATAGCTTCATATGACCTTGGATGTTATGAATGAGGTTAAACAATATACAGATTCATGTAGCCATAAATATCAATTACTGTCTACTGAAGAATAAAGAAAATGACTTTGATACGTAACTAGATACAATTATCTTCTTTTTTATATAATTAATATTGTTTGAAGTTTGTCATTATTAGTTGAAGTTTTACGACATTAAAATTGATTAGTAATGGTTGAAGTTCAACATTTTTGGCCTGATTAAAGAAAAAGAAGAAATAAGGAGACATAATGATGAAGGTTAATGCATTGAGAGAAAATAAATCCAAACGTTTATCCAGCGTCGTAAACGTGATATATAGAAAAAGGCAAGCCATATATAATGCTCTGGAGGAAACCTCATCGTAATATATTGGAAACGGAATATATATGCCATATTATAACATGTATAGCATAAGCACGAAAACTAAATGTAGATAATACTGCAACCTTCTCATGTATGTATGTGTAAGTGTGTATGTTACGAGTACCTTGCAACGACAATAAATGCAACGTGCAACTTATTTCAACGAAGCATTTCAACTAATCATTTCTACATGCAAAGGGCCCAAACATTTCCTAAATGTACTAAAGAGAAAATGAAGTGAAGTTTGTAGATCAAAGATTATAATTTATCATCTATAGTTTTCTCACTCATTTGTCACAACCGCAGTCAGAGTAGTCCCTTATGAAACCCACGAATATATTCATGTTCTTTTCAAAACACGTTCCTCGACGGTAGGATCACTTGTCACGCTGTTCCACCACTTCATTCATCTGTATATAGCAGAAAATAAAATGTAGTGAACTTTCTATATACTGTAGATATAGATATAGCCTCAATCAAAAGTATCAGACAGCCTTAAAATTCCTTCATATATGCCCAAATTAAGGTGGTACACAAATAAAATTTTAATAGTTTAGATTGGTTGTGTACGAATATAACTAGTTCTAAGAAGTTTGTAAGTTTTATCTAATGAAAGTTTATATCAGTATTAAATTTTCAAGATGACCATATCATTGTCGCGTAGCATTTGGGAAAAAACTTTTGACAACGGTTGAGGGGAGCCGGAAAACCTCTCCGGTACTGTTTTTGTGGGCGGAGCGAAGTTTTGTTCAGGTAACTTGCTTAAAAACCTCTAATACATAAAACATGTACTTCTTCTTCTTCTTCTTCTTTCGCAGCCTTATTAGCCCACTTCTATGTGGGGTCGCTGTTGCAGATCCTTCTTCTTCATTCACTTCTGTCTTGAGCCACCTCTTCCTCCAGTCCCTTATCACTATCTTTCTTCAGTCTATCCCGCCACCTCATCTTAGGTCTACCTCTTCTTCTCGTGTCTGGAATTTCCATCCTCAGCATCCGTCGTCCCACATACTCCTCCTCCCTCCTCTGGACATGCCCAATGCCCATACCATCTCAATCTCTTTTCCTGTGCCTTCTTGGAGATTTCCGTTACTGTTGTTGTTCCTCTTATTATAATGGATCTGCATTCATAAGTTTTTGGCAAAAGTTTTACGGCCGGATGCCCTTCCTGCCGCCAACCCTCCTCCTTTCTCCGGGCTTGGGACCGGCTGAGACTTGGGCTGGCTTGCCCACTCCCAGGCGGAGTTACATAAAACATGTACTAATTTTCATAATTCATACAATAAGTGGGTATGATGTAACTGTGTAATAGGCAACCTTTTGACAAGTTAACAACTTTATTGTATAGGTTTAGGTCACAACAGGTTAATATAATGTTTGTTTTATGTTCCTATGTTGATAACGTCAGGATGAACAGTCAGCCAGTGACGTTACTCTAGTAAAGTGGTTCCTTAACATTTTCGGCCATGAGCCACATTGATATTTTGAAATATCGATGCATATCAAATACCTCAACCAGTAAGCACCGACAAATTTGTGAAAGTCCGTTGTGCAGTGAGTCACCACAAATTCTTATTCAGTGGTTGAGATTATTTTTGGAGCAAAAATTACAATTTCATTCAAGTATTTTGGCACTTATTTATTATTATTATTATTATTGTTATTATTATTACTTTTATTATTATTACTAAGCTCTCCGGATGGGAACCCTTGCTCTAGTACGTAATATGTTGCTATATAGTAATGGGCGGCGTGAGAGTCGCAACCCACCTAGTGGTGGGAGCGAGACTGGAATACCGCTTGAGTCACTATTCGGTTCATGTTGCATTGTTCGTGTTTCACACAAGTGAGTCAGTGGAATGGTTTGAGACGTTTGATTATAATTTAATTTATATTATAATATACGTGCAGTGTTTCTATTTTAACAAAAGATAAAAATAAATGAAGGGTAAACCCCCCTCGCCCCTCTAAAGTCTTGCAAGGATCGCCAAACTAGTTTTTCCTTTTCTTTAAGTAAGTATGGAGCTCCGGTACTCCTAATTATAGTACTCCACCCCTGCCTTTTGGATCTGTTTCCTACATTCATTAATTGTCGCGCTTCAATACTGTGATTTTATTGTGGTAAAGGTTGGTGGATTAGTGTACAACGAAGGTGAAGGAGCTCGAAGAGCATTATTGTCATCTCAATGGTTTTTCCAAGTTTCATTTGCAAAATAACTAAAATGTTCAAGATCTGCTGTTCAAACCACATTAATATATATGTATATATATTGATTCTTTAATTAGGCCACTCTGTCAAAAAGTAATTGAAACTTGGCACAATAATTATGAAAAAAAAAGGTTTTGTACAGACGACCAACAGACGCCGTGTCCTTCTCCTTTGCAAAATTAGGTGACGAATCCGGTCTGTGTAATTTCTTATCACGGCCTCCAAAGTAAGATCTTTAGCCCACTGTTGATGGGCACACCCACGGACCAAAATATTTACCTCCACATCTTCCAGTAACAGTTCATCCCGTTTCTTGCAGCAAATATCATTTTGGACTTTTTGCATGAAACATTTGGCTCGAGAGTTCTGTTTAACAGATTGCTCTGACCTTCTAGACTGTGGTCTTTCGTGGCTTCCCCTGTCACCTGACCTCGGCTTCTGTGATTTTTTCTTATGGACACATCTAAAGGAAGGGATCTTCAACGAAAGTCCCAGGACACTGGAAGCTTCAAAGGCAGCGATTGTTCGTGAAACTAGTTTCACGTCTCCCGAAACGCCGGAAGCTGTCACAAGAAAAAGGGGAAGATATTTTGATCATGCATGCCCGTAAAAATAATCTATTCTTCTACAATAATCCTCCGAGTTTCATGAAAATACAAGTCAATGCACTGATTTTTAATTTTTGGAAATATGGCATAATTAAATTATCTTTTACATGCAACAAACTGTATCATTGTATCTAACTTCATTAATATTTTAAAAGGATTTGAATTTGTGAAGATAATATGTGCACACCCTGTATATCGCAGCACTACCAATTAGCGTCATGTAAGAACATTGATGCAGCCTATATACATCTGAACTTATTTCTTTCGTGATGGAAATTTCTTAATTGAGAAATAAGTGCAATTCAGACTCGGGGGATGCGGGGAATTATGTAAATTATTCTAAGCATTATATTCAGACTAATTTAGTTATACTGCTTTGTATGCCAGGAAAATAAAGGAAAATTCTGGTAAACATTTTGCAAAAGCAAAAGTGTTATCGACCTCGACCTTCAGCATTCGAGTTCAAAACGCCAGAAAAAATATATGCACCTAAGAAATTAATTAAACTCAGAAGATAGATTTAACACTTATTCTTTAAAGAAATCTCTGATCCTTAAAATTTATAACGAATTTTGCTCTCCAATAAAATCCATGAATGACGTAAGCATGAAAATGATCAGGAGATAAAATTAGTAACAAGACTGACATCAAACCATTATTAAATCAAGAGAGTGGAAAAAGACCGATTTAATGAAAGTCTATTTGCAGTTCTCGCTTTCCTATTTTCATAGGAATGGCGAAGATTAAAGTTACCTACAATTGTTATATATATATATATATATATTATATATATAATATATATATATATATATGTATGTAAAAAATGAACAATGAATAATCAATATTCATTTTTACATAAGAACCAAAATCGCTTAACGCGAGTTTGGATAATAATTTTACTTGTAGCTTCCTATTTTTGTTCGTGTCACAACCCTACGATCTACCATAGCTATGGTTTAGTCGTATCCATTTTCCATTTGTTATAGAAGTTATTATAATTAATTATGGTTGTCTTGCATCTCACCCTCGTCCCTAGATTATGCATACACATGCATATAACAGGATTGGAACCCGTAGTTGTACTTCTTAGTCATTAATACCCACTCTTTGTCTCTAATTCGTTCTTGTAAATCTTCCTAATAATGATTTGTACTATACGTACAAATTCAATAACTATGACGTCACATTTTCCCGTCATTAATTTCCCTTCATCATTTCTCTAGTATTCAATGTATGAAAATTCTTTATCATCATAATAAAACTGTACACTCTATAGAAGTCATTATTTATATGTCATGTAGTATAAATATAACTATTATTCGACCATATCCCCCGCCCCCATACGTCCATATTTTATCTTGATCATTATCCTATATAAATTTATTAAATATTCACAATCTATGAAATGCAAAACTTCATGCCTTCGTTCGAAAACGCAAAAATACGTTCTCGTATTATTTTTTTCATTATTTTTTTTATATACACCTCCCGCATTGAACTCGAAAATGCTTAGTAAGTTATCAAATTCCGCTAACTGCAGAATCGAACGCTTCAAAGATAAAAAAAGTCTCCTTTCGCTCGATTCGAATTTATAACTTTATCATGCGTTATGTTATATCATGTGTGTCATGTCTCATGTACTTGTGTTGTACAATAACCAAATATAATAACCATATAGATAACCATATGTATAACCATCTAGTATAACCATCTAGTATAACCATATAGTATAACCATATAGTATAACCATATATTATAACCATATATAAATATATAAAAACACTAAGAATGGTAAACGACGTAATGTACTTTAATGAAACGTAATTAATAATAACTTGTAATGTACTTCATTGAAACTGTAATTAAATGTAAGACTTAATATATAATGTAAGAATGTACTTTAACAGAAGTGTAATTAAAACAACAATAAGTGAATGTGAAGTAATCCATAATCGCAATCATAATTGTAATAGACCAAAACGAAAATGTGCTCAGTGGTGTACTTAAATTGTACCTATGTACTATTACGAAATGATATCATCTTCACAAATGAAGACTCGGCAAAAATATACGATTTGTTTTATTTTTATTTTAAATTTTTATTTGGAATCTTTCAAACATCTGATCATGTGTTTAAAAGGGAGAAACTTAACCTTAACTGTCTTCCCAAACATTTAGGTTTATATTATACATGTATTTGTAAAATTACGGCACTTCATTACGAGCCTCCCTTGTTAGCAGCCTCGCTGCGAGGAGGGGCAGAGGCCCCTTGCCTCCTTAACTTTTTTTAGATTCCGGCCTGAGCCATGGTCGAAAGAGGTCGAACCTCTACCCTTGTAAATTCAGAGCACTAACTGTAAATTTTTAGAAGTAAATTAGAGTAAGAGAAATTTTTATTTTCCCCTTGAGTTGGGCTATCTTCAGAAGAATAGTCAGTTAAGTCGATAAGTTATAAAAGAAAAATCGATAAGTTAGTACCAAGAGAAAGTATCAGAGTATTATAGCAAGAGAAGAATTAATAATCGTCGACCCATAAAGCGAGAGAAAGAGACAACCCAAGCACCATAGAAGATATTGGCATAACAGTCTGGCGAGTCTGTAGCCAAGAGTTTAAACATTTGGAGACCCTACTACCAAGATTAGAAGAAATATCCGTGCTGCCTCCTAACTAGAACCCCCGTCGATCCGACCGACTCAGGGCCATAGACGGAGGGGTTAACATATATATATATATATATATATATATATATATATATATATATATACTGAGAAATAAGAGGACGAGGAGATAATACATACTGAAATTTATAGGCAAACGTTTCGGAAAAAGTTTAATACCCATCATCAGTGCTAATAAGTTAAAAATAAAAATTAAATATAATGAACATTTATATAAAAATATACTGAGATAAAAGAAATATAGTATTAATATATTACCTGATTAAATTAGAAAAAAATAGAATATATAAAAAGTATTAAAAAGATAATGCAAGTTAAAATATGCAACACGTTAAAAGGGAGAACAAATATTAACTGAATGTTATTGTAACAATGAACGTATAACTTATCTTACCAGATCTTTATAGAAGTGTGTAATTAACAAATTGCAGAAGAGGGCAATGGAGGAGTGGGATATGGAATGTTGAAATCCTTTGGTATACTAAACCACATCTTCCTAAAATGCAATTAAAAGTATCATAAAACTTATTCTTTTATCGTATTTTAAAAGTAATTCTTGTTACATAAATTTCCTGCATAATGAGACTCTTCCTTCTTACTAATTAGTAATTGGGGGTCATTTTAAAGAATATTTCGGCAAACTTTTTCCACAAGTGTTCAGCGTTGAATTTCAATGAGGCGCTGATTTATCTGGCAATTATAAACAATGATAAAAGCGAATACCAACCTCAGTTAAATTATCCATTAAAATTTTTTCAGTATTTTCTTAAAAGCTTTTGTCAAATCCATAAGACGAGAAAATATATTTTAGATTTGTTGTTCATCAACCGAAGGTGGAAATGATCTTATAACATTTACGTCGTCGTCGTCGTAAACTTCAAAGAAAGATTCCTTAAATTAGAAAAAATATCATTCTAGTTATTGCATATTTGGAAATCTTTTGTAATTTGTAGTCAATGTGCGAGTAATTTTGAAAAGTGAAAATACGCTTTTTTGAGTTTAATAAAATTTGTGGACTGTATTTTTTTCAATAAATACATGTTCAGAAGTAAATTACATTGAACTGCAAAGGTACCATTCTAATATTGTTTGTAAAACATTTGTAATTTAAGTCAGGTTTTTTCTTTTTTAATTGAAGGTGCCCTTTCTGCAATTTTAAGAAAATTTGTTACATACATTATAATATATTTTTCATTCCGAAGTGTTAGTTTATGGATCAGGTTCTTTATTGCACATTCTAAAAGATTTATTACATTACTGTAATGTATGTTTTCGGTCAGTTAACGGTCTTGACGGCCTTTTAGTTTAATTTTATTTGGGGAATTTTCTCTCTGCAAAATTACTATATCGTATTTATTTAACAGTTTTAATATTAAAACATATTCTAATAAAATTAATATAGTTTTCGATATCAAGAATTAATAAAATTACTCAATTGAAGGGTCTCGTGAAATTGTTTACAAATATCTCTAAAGATTCTCTTTCCTGCGTAAAAAAAGACAACATATCACGTATCCTTTTCCGTCTATTGTAAGCATCAAACCACTTCCATTTCTGTATCCAGGCAAAAGACCATGTCCATTTCCAATCTGTATTAAAATAATCACGTCCCTCAATACTCTTTATAATAAACACATCTATTTTTATCCGTCAAATTAATTAACATCACGGAAACATTTTCTACTCGTGTGAAGCATCATTTGATTAGTTTTCCCTTCTTTTACGATGATCAAAGGAGTGAAACCTGGAAGCAACATTCACCAAGTAACAAGGTTGTATCATTCGCTTAATTCCTCTTCCCCGATCTCTTTGCAATTATCAAAGTATCCTCTATTTTCACACTGTTTTAAAGGAGATCATGGTATATCAGAAATGGGTGAGGTTGATGAAATTCACATAAGTTGCAGTTAGACGTATTTCAAATTTTTAATTCACACCTGTCATATCACTACAGTGAAATGACATACTACAAGTTTTTAAATCTCTGATATTTCAGTTAATTTCTAGTACGCTTTCTTTTATAGATGTTGTATGTTATCACGTCTGTTACTGTCTCAGTAATTCGTAATTCTTTCAAATACGGAGGTTGGTCTGAAAGTTTCCAGACACCCTTTGTATAAAATCTACCATCATTGTCTGGAAACTTTCAGGACCAATCCCCGTATTTCACTTCTTTAAGCTAAATAACTTCTTCCATGTATGCCGTCACTGTATTTCCAATAACTTTGTATACTGATGTGGGCGTAAAGAAATCATAAGAGTCGGCAACGAATCTGGGAAGGGGCGAACTTTTCTCGTCTCAATTTCAAAGTAAATCAAAAACATCCTGCATTTCTTTTTTATGCTTATATTACCTGTTCTCGAGTTTTGAATCGTCTCCCATAATATCGCATGAAAACAAACTGTGTTGTTTCATTATTATTTAGTAACTCATAATAAGGAAAGTATAACCTTGCTATGTAATCACTGTGAGTGTGAAAGCACAACATAAGAGTTAATTAATTTAAGTTTCTCATTTCTCCATCGTCGTATTCATGGCGTAACACCGCGAAGTTAAACGAATTGGGTTTTTGTTCTAGTTAAATGGATTACAGTCCACTGCATCTAAATGATGTCGCGACCCATGGTTCGTATTCTACGTTAAGCTGTAGTTTAAGGGTCATGTAGCCCTGGCACTTAATATAGAGGCTAAATCATACAATTATTAGCAGCAGAAACAATTTACATATACTGAACTTTCTCACTTTCTCGAGATGAACACCCGCCAGAGTAGCCTATTGGCAGAGCACCGAAATATTAATCTAGAGGTCCTGGATTCGGGTGTAAAATCGGCCTTCATATTTCATCGATCAGGGTGCTTCTCTGGGTCTGCCTTGATGGGGCAGTGGTTCGGATACCACAAAAGTTGTAGGTTTCCTTTGTCATATAGCCGTAGATCTTACGAAGGAGATTGAACAACCTCAAAAATTATTATTATTATTTCAAAATCAAATAAAAACCACGACGTGTGATTATGAAACACCACAAAAAAGTAATTTATATTTCTACTAATTAAAATACTTCCTACATTAAAATTTAAGAACATTCAAAGGATCAAGTAAAGATAAGCACCCCCAGCCTTCTTTAATTAGCCTTATAAGGCTAACTAACGAAAATATCACGACCTAACCTAACCAATCGTTAAGTCAACTGTACGCCCTTGACGATTGGTTAGGTTAGGTCGTGATATTTTCGTTAGTTAGCCTTATAAGGCTAATTAAAGAAGGCTGGGGGTGCTTATCTTTACTTGATCCCATTCAAATATCTGTATTCATAACGTACAATAAAATAATAAGAGAATTTTCCAATTTTATTACACCGAATTTTCCAAGAATTATGTATCACACCACTTTCAGCTTATTCCAATGTGGAATTTACTCTTACTATACTAATTATAGCTTTAAAAATAGTTTGCATTTTATGGCTATTTTTTATACATAACGTGCAGTACATAGATAGATAAATAGATAGATAGATAAATAGATAGATAGATAGATAGATAGACAGATAGGTAAAGAGAAAGAAAAAGTCTAGAGTATAGGATTTTATATATGAAATAACTCTTTTAATATAAATAAGTTTTATTCTAAAGAACGAATTTTAAAACTTTATTTGGAGGAAGTTTTGTAAAGAATTCCAAGAAACTATTTGAAAATTTAAAAAGAAAAAAAAAAATATATATATATATATATACCGAAAAAATCGAACAAAAGAAGTTTTAAACAGCGCACCAAAAGTTGGGAGATTTTATTTTTTTGGTGAAACAAAATTCCATTTAATTGTTTGAACCTTTCACGTTCTATGGGGACCATTGAAATGAGAGAAATTAATATTTTTTTAACTTATTTTAACTTTTTATTAATTATGAGTACATTTTGAATAGGAGAAATTTAATTTATTTAATTTAACAGCTTTGAACATAAGTAAAAACAAAAAAATATTTGTCGTCTCTTCAAAAATTTGACGATTTATTACATTACATTATATTATTGGTCGTACCTAACCTAACCTAACCTAACCTAACCCAAACCTAACCTAACTTAACATAGCCTAACCTATCCTAACCTAACCTAACCTAACCTTGTTAGTGCCCATAGAACGGAAAAGCCCCCAATTGTTTAAATTTTCAAGTTAAAGAGTATTTCCCTCTTCAGGATATGAAATGAACAAAAGTTATTCATAAAGAACCCCTCCCCAGTCCCCACGTTTTAGAATAAAAAATTAATTTAAATTTCTTCCGAAGACAACACACTTTGGGCTTTCGAAAGTACGTTCGTACATACAAAAGGAAAGTATGAAGAAAGTTCAAGTGAATATTCTCAGTGAGAAGTTGAATTAAGAGAATAAAGCCAAAAATAAGAAATGGACTTATTAGAAGTCTTTTCTTCAGATAAATCCATTTCTTATTGTGGCTTTATTCCCTTTATTAAGAAAGTTTTTTAATCTTATCATCCAACTTATGTACATATTAAATCAGGCATTTACACCTTCTATCTTTTTACATCCGGTGATTTTTTTTTACTTTTTTTTTATTAACTGAAATAAAAGCATGAAATTTTTACTGTACCTTATTTACACATGGGAAATTACAGTAGTCCCCAAGTACGAAACATGCCTTATGTGCTGTCCTCTCAGCTCACGATACTTACATAATACTTTCGACTGAAGAGTCCTGTTTAACAGATTTCCTGGGGTTTATGATAAAAGAATATCATGGTCATTTACACCGCCAGATCTAACCTCTCTAACTTTTATCTGTTTGGTTATTTAAAAGAGAGAGTGTTTAAACAGTAACCACACACAATAGAATAATTAATCGAAAGCATAAATTGAATAAGAAATTACTCAGATTTCAACAGATTTTCAGATTTCCAGAGTGCTGCAAAATTTTGTTTTTCGTGTGTAAAGAATTAATGAGCTGAGAGGACGTCACATAGAGCATGTTTTCCACTACGAGGACTAATTTTTCATGTGTAGAGAAGGTACAGTAAAAATGTCATGCTTTTACTTCAGTTAATAAAAAAATACAAACCTTTTAAAGTGTCAGATGTTTAAAAAATCACCCGATATATGTATGTAAATTTTACACCTTAGAGACTATCTTTATCATAGTTATACAAATAAAAAATCCTGTATTCTTAATTGTTTAAGTGATTAATTGATTGATTAGGCGTAATCTCTCTGGTCTCGTTACAACGAGGTTAATGACGCCGAATATAATGAATTAATTATTTACAGCTAAAAATTAAATAAAATTACGTGATGGATGAAAAATGGCGAAACGAAGAATAAATTATACGAATGGAAATTATCCGAAGCTGCATATCCGTCACCACAATTGACACACAAGAGAAGGGCCTCAGAGTGTCTCCTCTTGGGAAACACCACCACAAGATGCACGTAGAGCAGGATGACCACGCGACTAACGTTGAGAATTACGGTCGACATAACCGAAACGTTGGTAATAATAACTTCGTTTAGGCAGAGAGACATGGAGCTTAATTTTGAGCCGGAGCCAAGCTTCCAAAAGGAAACTCGGAAAGTCAAGCCTATCGAAGGCTAAAATAAGGGTCGGGATAGGGGTATGCACACCACTTATCTTTTAATGAATGCACGTGACTTTTGTGACTTGCTGGTCCGCCAGCTCAGACAGTAGTCTCTTCAGGGCAATGGAGAAGGTCACGGGAGAAAATAACTCCGCGAGACTGGTTGAGGGATGGATGAGCCGAACAGCCTACAGAAGTACCCTCCACATAGGAAAAGGCTCGAAGGCGAGAACTCTGTTCCGGGTGAAGACATCTCCACATACAGACTCTCATCAGTTCAAAATCGGCGAGCAAGCTTCAACAGTGGCCTTAAAGACAGAGTTTCACTGCCGTCGATCTCGTTGACGGGAGCAAGAAGATTGGCTGACTGAAGAAGAACGCCTTTGAGCAGTGGCGTAGCTAGAACTTTTGGTGAGAGGGGGGGACAAAGGCCCAAATTTTCTGACAAACGGGCGTGACAAAGATACCGTTTATCAATCATCTATCTCAGGGGTCGGTAACCTTTAGAACGCAGTGTACCAGTTTACAATTAATGGCAACATTTTTACGGCCCTGGGTGTTTATAAAGTCCCTATCTATTTCAGTAAAAACATAGCAAAAAGGGTAAAATTCAATAACAATATAATAGAAGGCATACACTTAATGAATACTTAAGCATATGATTCTACATGAGCACCATCAGTATCTCTACAGAGTTCGAATCTGTCAGCAGCATTGCGGAACACATTTTGGAGCATGACAGGGGTTATTTTTGCAACTGCTGTTACGATACGAGCACGTAAATGTCCCAGCTTCATTCAGATGGCATTTTAAACACCGTCGTCTTTCAACAAGATGGAGCACCTTGTCATTAAGCAAACATTGTTCGGGAGTACCTAAATGAACGATTTTCAAATCGGTGGATCAGACGTGGAGGCAACAGGCCCTGGGCGGCTCGATCTCCTGACCTAACGCCCTTGGATTTCTTTGGATGGGGCTTCATCAAATCAAACGTCTATCAAACGAGGGTTACAAATCTGCAAGATTTACGTGCTCGTATCGTAACAGAAGTTGCAAAAATAACCCTTGTCATGCTCCAAAATGTGTTCCGCAATGCTGCTGACAGATTCGAACTCTGTAGAGATACTAATGGTGCTCATGTAGAATCATATGCTTAAGTATTCATTAAATGTATGCCTTCTATTATATTGTTATTGAATTTTACCCTTTTTGCTACGTTTTCACTGAAATAGATAGGGACTTTATAAACACCCTGTATAATAATATAGACAATATATAATATATAATAATAATATTCAATATAATAATTTAATATAATTTTATAATTTCAAATTTTTTTTTAAATTGCAATTTTGGGGGAATCACTTGGCGTGCCTTGGACAACCACCTCGCGTGTCAACTCTGGCACGCGTGCCTATGGTTGCCGACCCCTGATTATTTATTTCTATCTCATCAAGCATAACAGTTTACAGACAATACAAAGAATCTATTAAGTGCGAGGAACACACATATGATAACACACCTGCATCAGTATTCGGTAATGCAATACAAAAGCAGAATACACTACCATTAAATGAAAGAAAATGATTTACAACGGAAAACACACAATGCACCCTGTGTAACAATGGACCAGAAAATTTGCAACATTATATTATACTGCCCAGCATAACAGAATGAAAAGAAATAATGTGGACTACAACAACCATATATGAAAACGTACAAATTAATTGGAGGTCTTCTTTTAAGTACAAATACAAATGAAACAGAAAAGACAAAGGAAGTGTTATTCAAATTTTGGAAAATAAGGAGTAACACTCACACATCAAATTTTCCGACAGAGAGAAATTTTCCAACAAAATCCTTTCTGAGGCTTGTTTGGGGGGGGGGGGGGGGGTCGATCGCCTCCCCGGCTCCCCCTCTAGCTACACCCCTGCCGTTGAGGGTATCAGAGTCATATTTTGGTTCCTGGGAAAGGCAAGTAAAAACAGGAGAAAAGGAGGAGGAGGAGGGATGTATTATGGGGAAAAAATTAACTTCACTTCCCCGTCCTTTGATCCACCACGGAGCCCAACAACATTTAATTAGAGTCCCCGACGACCCCAGAGATAACGAAAAGGAATACACAAGTAACAGTTAGCGTGCTTCATCTTTCTATTAAAACGAATGTCCTTTCAGATTTTTTCACTGATTGTAGCTTCTGTAACTGAACAGTAATTTATATGAAATCAAAAACCCAACATTTTGAGAGTGAACAAAGGACATAATGTGCGTAAGAGACATTTTTATATTCTGCCTGTGTTTGGCTGTAAATTTTACGATTCTAATTTTCTTCAATAATGAAATTAACAACTGTTTACTCTGAATAAGGTTTGTTAACTTCATCTGAAGTAGAGCAATATTTTGCTCGAGGTTTTATGCAGCTAATATTCAGCTAATATTCATGCAATTATTAGCAACAGATGATGGCGCCATCATTAGTTTTTGTTTTCATGGACCCCTTACGATTTAAATGTATACCTGTAAATATGTAGTATCTACGTTTCTTTCCTTTTAGAGGAAGTATAACGACACGTATACAGTCGTGTTAAAAGTTGCCTGAAAAAATAAAATCTATAGAAAATATATCGAAAACCCCGAACTCCATTGTTTTTTATACCTCTATAACAACGGTAATCAAAACAAAAATATAATGTCTCGTTTACGGAAGCATTGCTGAACGACGCCCCTGCAATCATTACATGTTATGTATATATTCTGTATGTTTGTCTATGCATAAAAAGGTAAGAGGCAAATCCAACTTCGAAATGTTTTAACCATTTCAAGAAACACTTTACTCATTTGTTATTTATAAAACGCTCACGCACTCTTAAAGACACAAAGTATGAGAGGAGATTGAGCATTTTATAAAATTTATGTTGTTAAAAGGTTCCTGTGAAGCTGTTTGTTACAAACTGTTATAAACTCAAGTCTGACTTGGAAGATGCCAAATACAGTTGTTCTCAAAAGCTAAAACCGAGTTTAAGAAGGAAAGCTGGACATAAAACAGTGCGCTTGTCATATTCTATAAGGCCATTTAAAAGGTGAACGTCATACACAGTATAATAAGGATATAAGTTTTGCTGCACAATGCAAGTATTTTACATAGGAAGAACCGACACCAGACCTTTTGGTTTTAATGGAATATGCTTCATCTCTGTATTGGTGATCACCACGAATTATGTCAACGTTATGGTTTCGTAATTTAGTCTGAAAGGCTTCATAATTAACTAATTAATAGCTCAAACATAAAAAGAAACAACTTCTTCTTTATACTGGAATAAAAATTTTGTAGTCTAAAATTTTAACCTTATTAACTATTTTAATTTTGTTTGAAAATTGATGCTCTCTCTCTCTCTCTCTCTCTCTCTCTCTCTCTCTCTCTCTCTCTCTCCAGCATGTGCCGCTTTTGCGAACTCATGCAGTTGTACGAGAAGTTAGAGGAGAGGGTTCGGCGGCTCAAGTCGTCCAGATCGGCTGTTGGAGGCGCGGCAGTCGCTGACGCGGCTGCGCCCTCCATCCCGGAGCTCATTGATAGGATAGCCGCCCTGGAAAGGCTGTCCAGCGGCGGACTGGACAGAGCTTGAGACCGCGGAGAAAGGGTAGAGGCGCAACCTGGGACCGGGGTGCAAAATCAGTGTCAGGAATCGTCTGCGACCCACGTGGAATGCACGGAACCGCGACGCAAGGTGGAAGGAAGGGAGGGCGCAAAGAAGGGGCCGATAGAGAAGGGTGGAAAGGGGCCGATAAAGAAAAAGGGTGGGAAGGGGCCTACTGATGGCTCAAAGAAACCGAAGGATGTAGCTGCCGGTCGGGGTGGGTCGGATGCTGTAAGTGCGGCTGAGTCTACGGGTGGCGACGGGTATCGAAAGGTATCGGGCAAGAAGGCTGCGAAGCCTGAGACTCCGGTTGCCGCTGTCAGGACCTCCAACCGCTTCAGTCTCCTGTGCGAAGGAGGAAGACACCGTTTTGATTGGGACTCACATCAGAGACCAGGAGAAGTATTTTGCTTCTGCAGACCGGGATAGGAGGAAGGTAAGGTGTTTACCCGGGCGTGGAAGCGCACTTAAGGAAGGAGTTAGAGAAGCTGCGCGTGGCTAGTTGGAGGAATGCGGTCGTTGTCCATGCTGGTGGTAACGACCTGTTCCTCAAAGGCGGTAGGGTAGGTTCGACCGAAGGGATCATCACCGAGATCGTGTCTCTTGCGGATGATCTAAAACTTAAAACAGACAGGGGAATGTTGATGGGTATTTTACCGCGGATGAATGCCAGTGACCACGTGCTCAGTAAGGTCATTGGCATCAACAAGAGGGTGCAAGACTTGTGCGTCCCACTGGGCGTGAGGTTTGTTGACCCCTTCAACGTGTTTTCGGGTAAGTGGGACCTTTATCAGAGGGATGGTGTCCACCTCAATGTCAAGGGTAAAGGTGTGCTAGGCGCGTTGCTCAACCGGCACCTATACCGTATGGTGAGGTCAAGCCCTGGGGTTGATGACGGGCCCCCGCCGGGAAGAGATGATCTTGAGCCGCTGGCGGACGTACCTTCAACTGAAGGGTGCGTCCATGTACAGATGGGTGACCTTCCTTCCCCGTTGGAGGGGGTCCAGGCTCCTGCGGAAGTTGCCTCCTCGTTGGTGAGGGGCTCTTCAACTCCCGACATCCCTGGCTGTTCGGGAAACGGGAAACGGGTCGTGCTAGGGGGCGGTCAGAATAGGGACGGCTCCCTCCGTGCAGTGCTTTTTAATGCTAGATCGATTAGGAATACGTTTTGCGAGCTACGGGCCCTCTTAGCATCAGAATACCAGGGACCGCACCCGTGGGGAGGGGGGAGGGGTACTAATTAGTGATGTAGGTCACATCCGCATCCGCATCCGCGGAACATCCGCACATTTTCTCGCATCCGCATCCGCGTCCGCATCCGCGTCCGCATCCGCACTTTGGACTGCGGATGTCGTGCGGATGTGGACCGTTGAGATAAAACGTCATTAATAAGCGGAAATTATCAAATTCTACTATATTAATAGAACTAGTTCATTGTGCACAAAAGTGATGCAAGCGACAAGACGAGAGGCTGTTCTTGTATGAAGTTACTCTCTTGCAACCTACTTAGATCCACGTTACAAAGCTAAATTATTTTCACCTAGTACATTAGAACGAGTTAAATCATCACTTGGCAAAGCAGTTGAAGAGCTTCAATCTCTTGAATCTGTCGCTTCGCCACCCACCAAAAGAATAAAAGTTTCAGTGACAGAACCAACACCTTCAACAAGCAAATCTATCACAGAATCTGTCTCTCAGTTTCTTGAGTCAAGCAGCAATGACGAGACCTACGCGATGTCAAAAGATGTAGTAAAAATGATCGAGAGCTATCACCAAGAAAAACGCCTGGCTGCATGTGACAATCCTATTAGTTGGTGGAAAAATACGCAGAATATCTATCTATACTTGAGTAAACTTGCAAGGAAACATTTAGCCTGTCCTCCAAAAAACGTACCAAGCGAGAGATTATTTAGCAGTGCTGGATTAATATATGATGAAAAGAGAAACAGACTGGCAGCAGAAAAGGCAGAAAAGTTAATGTTCCTTAAGCATAACCTTCCTATAATTAAGTTTGAACATTAAACGATGAACATCTTAGTTTACTTTATTTTAATTACTCATTTATAAATATGCCTAATAAAACTTTAAACTTAATATAAATAGTTATCAAGCTAATTAAAGATCTCTTTCTATAAGGGTGGAGGTTGGGGAAAGAGGTCGGTGGGGTGCATTTGAGTTGGGTTCACGTCCCGCATCCTGGTAACACAATTATGGTTTCTAATTGTGGCTGAAACTCAACAAAATATAACGAATTTATTTGCAGACGAATTCACTAATTGATTTCTATATTAGTTAGATGCTTGATATTATTTTATATGTTCAGAGAAAAGTACAGCAATTATTGTACAATTAATCAATTATACTACATTATAGCTACAGCTCTCTCTATAAATAACTTATTATATACGTTAAACACAACAAATCTCGAATATATCCTAAAAAATAACGAAAATGTAGACATCCGCATCCGCATCCGCGGATGTTGAAATCAAACATCCTCATCCGCATCCGCATCCGCGGATGTGAAAAAAATGACATCCGCAACATCACTAGTACTAATATATGTCAGGGACACGTTGAGTCCAGTTGACTGCCAGTTCCGATCGGAACGGGAGCTGCTTGGCGTCGATCTGAACCTGAGAGGGACGAACTATAGGTTAATCTTGGTATACAGACCTCCGCATCTCCTCCTCGAGGAGGATACAGCCCTATACACCAAACTCCTAGCCTGCTAGGGGACAGGGTGTGTGTAGTTTTAGGAGACTTCAACTGCCGCGGCATAAACTTTGAAGACAGGACTGCTGATGCCGAAGGGAGGAGGCGAGTTGACCTTGCTGATGAGAACTTCCTGACTCAGTGGGTCAATGGGCCTACACGAGGCGAAAGCTTTCTAGACTTAGTATTCACGACCGAAGACAACCTTGTCACCGGCCTCACCTTTGACGAATCGTTGGGCGAGAGTGATCACGGTCTGATTAGGTTCTGTGTCTGCGTCCCTCGGGTGAAGCGTAGTAACTCGAGAGGCAGTAAGCTCGATCTACGGCGGCCGGATTTAGTTAGCCTCCGGGATAGCGAAGGTAAGATGGGGTTAGAGGTCGGTGGCGATGTTGAGAGAGTGTGGAGTGCATTCCGGGACCAGTTTATGGTGCTGCAGTCTGCTGCCATACTTCAAAACCGGTCAGCCCTGCTTCAACGCAGCCTAAGTGGTTCAGTCAGGACATCACTTCGGCTATCCGAAATAGGAAAGCTGCGTATGGGAGGGCGAAGGCAAATCGTTCCCTTGAGAACACTGAGGCGTATGTCCGCCTGTGCAGGGAAGTGAAGGCGAAGGTTAGGCTAGCCAAACGTAACGAAGAACTCCGGGTGGCAAGCCTCTGCAAGGGGAACCCTAAGGAGTTCTTCAGTTATGTTAATAGTAGACAGCCTATTAGAAGCATGATAGGCTCGTTAAAGGACCCCAGCGGCGCGCTGCGGACCTCCGATGCGGATATCGCTAATGTGCTGAATGAGTACTTTGCGGGAGTGCTCACCAGGGAGGACATTCGCGTCAGCCCCGAGCCAGGCGTCAGGCACGAAGGTGCTAGCCTGGATAGTGTTCGGTGTACCGCGACAGTCGTTGCCGATAGAAAAGACAAACTGAGCGCGTTTAAAGCTCCTGGGCCAGACCAGTTCCTCTCCATAGTCTTGCGGGAAGTGTGCGACCAGGTGGCTCCCCACCTGGCTACAGTCTTCAACAAATCGTTGGAGACGGGCCAGGAGCCTGGTGACTGGAGGGAAGCCAACGTGACCCCTATCTTTAAGAAAGGGGATCACGAAAGTCCAGGGAACTATCGTCCCATTAGTCTCACTTCAGTTGTAGGTAAATTATTAGAGGGGATAATAGCGGATAGGATCGTTGACCATTTGGATTCGTACAAGCTGCTTGGGGACTCCCAACATGGGTTTAGACGGCATAGTTCGTGTCTCACCAACCTGCTCGAGTTTTTCCACGTCATGTGGAGTGAGTACGATAAGAGTAGGGCGATTGATATACTTTACCTCGACTTTCAGAAAGCCTTTGATAAGGTACCTCACCGCCGGCTAATGGCCAAAGTCCGCGCGATGGGTATCGGTGGGGAAGTAGGTAGCTGGATTGGAAACTGGCTGAAGAATAGGCGGCAGAGGGTTGTAATTAAAGGGGCTAGCTCGGGTTGGGCCTCTGTCACTAGCGGAGTTCCTCAGGCTTCCGTTTTGGGCCAGTGTTGTTTATCATTTACATAAATGATATTGACGGTGGCATCGTCAGTAGGATCGCCAAATTCGCCGATGACACGAAGCTTGGCGGCCAATGTTGGGACGCCCGAGGCGATCGAGCAGCTGCGTGCGGACCTACGTAGGATAGGAGAGTGGTCCGAAAAATGGCAAATGCCGTTTAACTTGGGTAAATGCAAGATGATGCACATTGACTACGCCAATCCCAAGTCGGACTACTCCATGTTGGGGAATAATATCGAGGCCACTGATTTGGGAAAGGACTTGGGTGTGGTAATTAGCAGCGATTTTAACTTTACCAAACAGTGCGTAGAGGTGGAAAAGAAAGCCCAGAAGTTGTTGGATTATATCAGGAGGCAATTTCGATTTCGGAACAAGGAGATTGTGCTATCTTTATACAATTCCCTGGTTCGGCCGCACCTGAAGTATGCTGTGTAGTTCTGATCGTCCACCCTCAGGAAAGATATTGACATGCTGGAGCGAATCCAGGTGAGTGCCACAAAGTTAATCCCTTCCGTTAGGCAAATGGGCTACAATCGACGCTTACGCGCTGTGAATTTGTTTTCGCTGGAAACTCGGAGGCTGCGCGGTCAACTCATCGAGGTTTTCAAGCTCTTACATGGGTTCAACGATGTCGATTTTAGAAGTATGTTCAGTTTAAATGATAACTCAACTCGCAACAATGGTTGGAAGTTGGATTTGAAACGGTTTAGCACTAGTGTGTGTGGGAATTACTTTACGTATAAGATTTGTGACACGTGGAACAGGCTACCTTCAGAAGTTGTGAACAGTTCCTCTGTGGATCAGTTCAAGAAAAGGTTAGATCGAATCTTGCACACTATTTGAGGGTGTAGAATTTTTCCCTGGCACCTGTTGCCATTGGTACCTCCTCGGTATGGGCCGCAAGGCCTTTTGAGTTACTTCTTTTCCTTGTAACGCCTTGTAACGCTCTCTCTCTCTCTCTCGCTCTCTCTCTCTCTCTCTCTCTCTCTCTCACACAGACACACACACACACACACAACACACATATACCATATATTTAATAAATCGTGATATGTGGAAAAATTTCATTCGATTGGAAACTTGCAAACATTACGCCAATATTTAAAAAAGGAGACAAATCGCTTCCGGGAAATTATCGTCCCATTATCTGACTTCAGTAGTTGGTAAGCTTGTGGAGACGATCGTTCGGGACAAAATAGTTAATCACATAGAAATTAATAAAATAATCAAAGATTCTCAACACGGCTTTTGGCGTAATCGTTCTTGTCTTACTAATCTGCTCGATTTCTTTAATGATATTGTAAATATATATGACGAGAGTAAAACAGTATATATTATATATTTCAATTTTGAAAAGGCGTTTGATAAAGTGCTACATAAGAGATTATTAGCGAAACTTCATTCTCAAGGAATTGATGGTATGTTTGAATTGATGGTAATGTTTCCAATTGAATTAAAAATTAGCTTAGTGGACGTAAACAAAGAGTGGTCATTAATGGCAAAGCGTCAAACTGGAAAAGTGTAACTAGCGGCGTGCTTCAAGGATCAGTTCTGGGACCAGTTCCTTTTTATCATTTATATCAGTGACATCGAACAGGAATTAAGAGTATAATTTCATAATTTGCGGATGATACCAAACTTGGGGGACGAACAAAATCAGTGGCAGAACTTTTGAAGATTCAAGATATTAATAAATTACTCGAGTGGGCAGAAATTTGGCAAATCAACTTTAATATAGATAGATGTAAAACTTTGTATATCGGTAGAAACAATGCTAAAGAAAAGTTACGGAAGAGAAATATTTAGGTATTATTGTTGCCGACACTCTTAAACCGAGTAAACAATGTATCGAAGCGGTCAGAAAAGCAAATAGAATCTTAAAATTTATTGGTAGATCATTTGAATTTAAGTTGGAGAAAACAATGGTAACATTATATAATTCCTTAGTACACCCCCACCCCTGAACAACTGCATTCACTTCTGGTCCCCATATTTACGAGAGGACATAGAGGGAATGGAGAGAGTGCAGCAACGGGCTACTAAGATGATTCCTAGACTTAGAAACAAATCATTACGCTGCCCGTTTAGAAACGTTAACTTTATTCTCACTCGTAAAAAGGCGAATTCGAGGATATTTAATCCAAGTATTTAAAATGATTAAAAGTTTTGATAATATCGACACCAAAATATATTTCACCTTCAAAAATGCAGATAGAACTTCCGGTAATGGTCTCAGATTAGTGGGTAAACATTTTAATTCTAATAAAGCTAAACATTTTTTCTTCAACCGTATAATTAATTTGTGGAATGGATGGCCAGCCAGCGCAGTTCAAAGTAATTCGCTCGAGTCCTGTAAAAAGAAACTAGACGTTTATCTTGTCTCACACCCCCAATGAGAAGCATTTGTTAGCACGTAGAAGTATTCTAGAATATTCATTCGGATTCCCTCCTCTTTACTTTAAAATATTCACTTTATCTTTAAATTTATTTCCTTCCTTTCAACCTCTCTTGCTTTGCTTTGCTTTAAAGCTTTCACTTACCTTTAAATTTTCCTCCATTGTTTAACCTTCCTTCTTAAGAAGATAGCCTCGTAGGGACCAGCCGGTCTGTTGCTGTTTGGTGTCATTTGTATTCCTTTGTGTATATATTAAATACGGCTGCAAATGGGCCGCTTTCATTTTCACTGTACAGTTTCGGGAAAGGTTCGCCAAAGGAAAAATCTGTAAAATACTCAAAATCTCAGAAACCCCATATAATGTAAAATAATCTGATGCCCAGTCTTCGTTTTTTATTACTGGGTAATGAATATGTTCCTTCCACACACATAAAAAAGAACTAAACCGCAAAATTCATCCTGTCTTGGTCTTACTCGACTTGTTAAAAGCATTTGATACAATTTCGCATGGAATCTTATTGAATAACTTCACATATACGGAATAAGAGGAAATATCCTTAATTAGTTGAAATCGTCATCAATACATAGTAAATAGTCGGGTCTTACAAGGCTCTATTGTTGGGTTAAACTATTTTTAATTTACGTCAACACTTTTCATCTGTCAACCACATTAAATTGAATACAACATGCAGATATCACACTTACTTCTTTCTATCATAATTTAGATCTCATAAGTAAAAAGGCCAGAGTTGATGAACTCTACAAACTTCTTCATTGCTGACAAAAGCATCGCGGCTGAAGGCGTTGCTTCGTCGTCGATATTATGTCCGGATTCGGCAGCAGCTTTAGTCATCTGAAGGGCTTCCTCATGGGGTCAGAACATTGCGATGACTCTCAAGATGCTCCTCGGTGTCGTCTGCCTCCAGATCGCCAAACCCTTCCCCTTCCTCAGAATCCTGATAATGTCTTCACCTCGGCGTGAGCATCGGGGACGTCATTCACGCCTTGCTGTTAGCTCGCTATACCACAGGGAGACGGGTGATGTTCTTGAGAGCACGGGGATGGAAGAGAACGGTACACCAACACAGGAGGCAACTTGAAGTCCCCTGCAACATTCGAGCAGAACAAAAGGTGAGGCGGTCTTTGGTGGGCTTAAAGCCAGAAGCTGTTTTTCCCTCCTTCGTCATGGAGGAAGACGCTTCCAGAATAGACCCGTCTCGTCCGCGTTGAACACCTGTTGCGGAATATATCCACCCTCCTCGGTAATATCAGCAAACTGAGCTGGATAGGCTAACGCAGCAGCGTGGTCAGCGCTGGCACTTCTACATGAGTTGTCACAAAATGAAGTCCATAACGACCCTTGAAACGGCTCAACCAACCAGATGAGGTGATGAACGGCTTGCTTGGGGAACCCTGCTCCTGCTCAATGACTGCCTGCAGCTACGTCACCTTTTCGTGGATGATGTTGCAATCAATGGGGGATGTTGTTTTCCGTTTATCTTCCATCCAAGTGTAGAGGGGCCTCTCTCTCTTCATGAATTGCTCCCCTTCGGAGATCTAACACCACTGCTCAAGTTCTTCTCCGTTGTCGCCTTCCTTATGCTTTCCTCTTGTGACTTGATTGTGCGAATGGTTGACTTATTGATTTGGAGCTGGGGGACTATTGATTTCTGATTTTCGCCCTTCTTCAGACGCTCACAGACCTCCAGCTTAAACTCAATGAAGTAGCTTCCTTTCTTCTTGGATTGTTGGTAGCCTTCAGGCGATATATAAGGACGCTTGGAAGCCATGCTGCAGGTATAGCACAGATAATAACAGACAGCGTGGAACTTGTCAAGAGGATGTCACATTGGATATTGAGCGAGAAGGATACCACATGACGCTTCCTTCGCGTCCCTAACTCGTGCTGTGATTGGCTGGCGGCATCGTGTGATGCCACTAAACACTCTATACTCCTTATCTTTGTTTTCATTGCCTAGTGGCATCAAAACTACGTCCTGATTGGCTGCGCTATGAGCAAGGATGAATTTCTGTGCTTTAAGCCAAACCGAGTGGATTTCAAATTTTACCGTTTAGAATATTTTAATTCACTCAATTTTTCCCGCGTAGAACCGGACCGCGTAAAATAATTGCGCGTGAAATCGGTCGTCTACTGTCTCTTAAATATGGTTCCCACAAAATCATATCAGATTTTAACCCCTATAATTTATCTAATTTTCATTAAACGCTTCTTTTTTTTTTACTTACTCATTTGTTAGTAAGTTTCAATTATTTTGAACTAGTATACAAGTGATATTTTATTTAAAAATAATAATGTTTCGGATAATAACATAAAAATATTGAAACTGTTGTAAAACTTTATGCAAGTTGTATTCTTTTTCTGAATAAATTAAAAAAAATTTTAATACAAAAATCTGCATAAGCTCGAATTGGAATACTGTCAACATGCATAAGGCTGAATGCCAACCTTATGAAATTCGATTTTGCGTATGTAATTCAAAAATAATGTAGCCTAGAATTTTACATGCCAAAAACTTTGTAACGCGTTAATTAAACAAAATAAATTGTCCTTTTTGTGGGAGGCCATGTGTACGTACTTATCGTACTACACTCGTTACGTTCGTTCTTTTTATCTATTATTGATTTCATTAAAATTATTTTATGTAATTAATCCATATCACAAGGAAAGAGGGGCGTTTCATTTCAGCACTTTTTTGTTTTCCCTTCGTGTGTTTTTCCCTTCGTGTGTGTGTGTGGAATAATTTTTCTAAATAAATCGACACTCATTATGGTACTAGTTTCATTTACACTCCTTAATAATAAGTAACTTAATAAATGTAAATACGTATGTACTTCTCTTCTATTATGCTTTTTCAACTTTGTATTTCTTACTGTTTTATTTGTAATTTACCCATTTAAACCTCCCGTACAGCCATTGTAATTTTACATAATATGAAATTACTACTTTCGTGTTTTGACGTATGGTACGTCGGTATAGGCGTACGTATATTACGTTTATACGTTGGTATAGACGTATGTCTATACCAACATTTCTTTTGTGTCGGGCATAATGACTGAAAATACAACAAAAAATAAATGTTTGCGGAACTAAACTAAACCATTAAGATTTATCTCAGTTGCTACATTAACTTTGCTCCTAATCTTCCCGGTGGTAGTTAACACCACTACCATGTGAAATTCTGGAATTAGATCATTTCTCACACTACCTTTCTTACTCATTTATTTCCCCCATCTCACCTCCTTTTCATTCCATATTTCCCGATATTTTCAGTGAAAAACTAAACTATATTATCCAAAATATATTTTTTATAATAATGGTTGGCACATAACTGCATGACTGTTATAGAGAAAATACCGTTTGCATATATTGTTTTATTAGAATTCGATTTATAGAAACTTTCGGTCGCGTACTTTTATACGAAATGAAAGAATTTCCAATTTCTGTAATTTCTATTTTAAAGATTATTTTTATTTCACTATCTTCTAAACTTGTTTATAGGATTATAAAAAAGCGGTGAGGGAAGAGACTAGGAAGGTGGGGGAAAAGAATGCTCAAAAGCAAAGCTTTGGGATTCCTTCACGCTGTGCGTGTGAGTAGTATAGCCGCAAAAGGGGAGAGTGCAGGAATGTTGCAGGTTATTATGTAATGTTGCAAAGGGGGCGGGGTTGTTGCAAAGGGGGGAGGGGGTTGTTGCAAAGGGGGAAGGGGGTTGTTGCAAAGGGGGTTGTTGCAAAGGGGGGAAGGGGGTTGTTGCAAAGGGGGGGGGGGGAAACTTGGAGGCGGCGTTATCCCCCAAGAGAAAGGAGGAGGAGGAGAGAAAGGAGGAGAGGTGTTCACCTGGCAGGAGCCAAGTGCACATTAAGACTTCCAGCCGGGCTGGCGTTGTTTTATAGGCTCCTAATCAGCCAGAATCAGCCAGAATCAGCCAGTTGGCTGAGCCAAGGTGAGAGAGACGCCTGAAGGAGAGGAGAGAGAGACAGCTGAAGGAGAGAGAGCTGAAGAAGAGAGAGATGCCTGTAGGAGGAGAGAGACGCCTGAAGGAGAGAGGATAGGTACACATGCAGGAGGTACACATGCTGGAGGTACACACACACACATGCAGGAGTACACATGCAGTAAGTACACATGTTGGAGGTACACACATACGCACACATGCAGGAGTACACATGCTGGATGTACACATGCAGTACACATGCTGGAGGCAAACATGCAGGAGAGAGAGAGACACCTGAAGGAGGAAGATACATGCAGGAGAGAGAGAGAGAGAGACACCTGAAGGAGGGAGAGAGACACCTGAAGGACAGAGTGGAGTTCTCCCCCAATTTATTTTCGTTTCCCTAACCTAAGAGGCCACTAAGGGGTTTACCAAAGGGCCAGAAATAGAAGGAGCAGAGCTCCTTACTCGGCCGGAGCCGAGGGGGGAATGGTTCTTCACCAGCTTCGCGATCTTTTATAATCCTCTATTCTGGCTGAGTTGCCAGATAGCGCAAGGTATTCCAGATAGCGCCATGTGTCCCATTAATCGTGTAACACATATATGACGGCTGTTATTCCAAATGTACTTGTATATATAATAAACTAATGAACCATATAAAATACCACAATATATATTTATATGGTTATACAAGATTCAACCATATAAAATAACACAAGCGCCTCTTTCATTACGCTTTAATAGAATTAACAAAGTCACCCTATTTCGTTAGACAGAAAACGAATTTTTATAAGGGTTACCCAACGAATTATGAGAGCATCACCGAGTTAAAACTTTTATGGGTAACTATATCGACATAAGCTTATTATTGTAACGTTTGCTCCCAATATAAATTTTCCTAAATAACAGTAAAACCAATTAATCTAATTATGAAACTTCATTTAAATAATTTACGATACAATTCCACCAAACGAGATGAAAACTTATGAAACATATAGCCTCACTCCTGCGACGAAAAAATGAAAAAATGACGAAAAATAAAGAAATTATTCATTTGGAATGCCCAAGCCACTAGCGGTCGGACGGGAATATCTGTTCTTTTAAACATCTTATTTCTGTCCAAAAGTTACCCAAAACATAATCCGATAGTGTTATAACGTTTCAGTACTCGCTTGAAGAAAGGAGAGTTGCAACTCTACTTGAATAAATGAATTACCTAAAACTGCACGCGAAGGAGTTTAAATAGATCCAGCAAATAAAGCCTTTGAACAATGATTTCATGTTTCAGAAAGATTTACGCGTTAATAGAATTAGTAAAGTTACCCAATAAATAAATCGTTAGACAGAAATGATTTTTATAAGGGATACCCAACTAATTATCCACCAATCAATAAATAATAGCAAACGTGAATAAAGAGTTCCAATTCAATGGGTAACTATATCGACATAAGCTTATTATTGTAACGTTTGCTCCCAATATAAATTTTCCTAAATAACAGTAAAACCAATTAATTTAATTATGAAACTTCATTTAAATAATTTACGATACAATTCCACCAAACGAGATGAAACTTATGAAACATATAGCCTCATTCCTGCGACGAAAAAATGAAAAAAATGACGAAAAATAAAGAAATTATTCATTTGGAATTGCCCAAGCCACTATAGCGGGGTCGGACGGAGAATATCTGTTCTTTTAAACATCTTATTTCTGCTTATTAAATAACTTTTTAGACACTTGATTTTTATTATAAATATTTAAGTCACGAATAACAGTGGGAAAAACGTCCGGAAAAGAAAATTATGAAACATCTCCTTCCAGACCACTCTTGATATATATATATATATATATATATATATATAATATATATATATATATATATATATATATATATATATAATAAACAACTCATGCACACACACACACACACACACACACACACACACACACACGATGAAAGGCAGAGAAACTAAATCAGTTCGAATCGTGTCTCTAGGGACACGATTCGAACGAAAAAGGTCTCTAGGGACCTTTTTCGGGTCGAGGGATTATCCTTCTACAAGCTATTCGAGCAGAAATCACCACTGACTTCAGATATTAATATTGTCATTGTTATTACTTCTACAATGAAAATATTTACGCGTAATTTGTATGGGTGTTATATAGAAATATAATTATATATATATATATATATATATATATATATATATATATATATATATATATATATATATAAATTGAATTTACCGTGGTACACCATGTTTGGCAAACGCTTTAGTGGTGCAAGCCTCATTTACTGATGCATATTATATCTATCGGGCAAATAACTTTTAATTCAGTCACTGATTGACCCTCTAATACCGCAACAGCACAAATTATTGAGTAGAATGTTGTGTTCTATTACATCAAACAACTTACTCATACCCACTGCCATAATTTTCTTTTATCATAACTCAGCCGAGCAACTAAGCGACGTTGGATCTGAGTGGTAGTTGGATGGGGAGTCATCCACCGCAGCAGATAATTTACATTCGATAAATGTAATGAAATAATTAAATAAAATATGCATTTATTTTTATATCACGGATGGAGTCGATGTAGACAATGCAGGTCCTGAGCTTAAATTATCTAAAACCATAACAATACAAATTATTTCAATAGAATATTATGGTCTATTACATTATTACACCTTGCCCAGATCCATTACCAATAACCTCAATTTAGTAATAATAACAATTATCTCTCATACTATATATATATATATATATATATATATATATATATATATATATATATATATATATATATATATATAGAAAGAGAGCGAGAGTTTTGTTCAAATAAAGGATTCCATTTATAATGAAAAGGTACGACTTGGGATGTCATTCGATTACTGAGAGTTATTAGCAATGAAGTTCAGTAGAGATTACCCCATAGGACACGTAGGGTGCCCATTTATCTGCCAACCACTTTCTTTTATTATGTGGAATGACCACCTTAGACCTACAGTTTGAACCATCAACAGCCCAGCGTCTTAACCACTAGGACACGTAGGGTGCCCATTTATCTGCCAACCACTTTCTTTTATTATGTGTAATGACCACCTTAGACCTACAGTTTGAACCATCAACAGCCCCAGCGTCTTAACCACTAGGACACGTAGGGTGCCCATTTATCTGCCAACCACTTTATTTTATTATGTGTAATGACCACCTTAGACCTACAGTTTAACGTTGAAACCGAATGTTATTTTTAAAATATAATTATGATATATCTCTTTATACCCTCTCGATTACATTAGTGACTAATGATGCGGGAAATTGAGTAAATGGAAATATTATTTTCTCGAAAACTATGGGTGATAGAAAACTTCTGAAACCATATTTGGATTCAATATCAAAAGTTCTATACGAATCACCAAATAATTTTCAAAGGAGAATAAGAGCATTAATTCTATTAGTGAAAATATAAAGATGCAATTACTCGTCCGTACCCGTTATAGCGGAATGGTACACGTCATAGCTCCACCCAGCTACATCGGCAGCCAATCACGACGGACATCTGGTCTTTTGGGCGGAGCTTGGCGAATGTGCATATAAAAGGGGATATTTTCAGTTGGGAGTAACAGTAGCTATTTTCGCATCAGTGAATAATCATTCCTCGACCATGGACCTGTACGTCTCCCCAGACTTGTATGAAGAACGTGATACTGCAGCATTAACCACAATTAGTCTTTTCAATGCGGCTGATTGTGGCGAACTATTTTCGACGCAAACCGTAGAAGATATTTGCAGTGACGCTCCTTACAATCCGACGCAAGGGACTACCATAGAAATGTAAGTGTCCATAATTCGATTTTATATATATACGGAGAGTTGTAGTATTTCGTCAAATAGATACTAGTCAAAAATGTCAATCAATGTTATTTCCCCATCATGCTAAAATCGAAATTGGTAATCGAACCAAAGATATCTTCACATAATGGGGATCTGTCTGTATACTCTGTATATGTTTTCATTATTCCTTTAAGGTCCGATGAGGATTTGACACGAGTTATACAATCTTTTGAAGGGAATACGGATGATATACTGATCAGTCAGCAGTGTCACACATCCTCCACCATGGACCTGTACGTCTCCCCAGACTTGTATGAAGAACGTGATACTGCAGCATTAACCACAATTAGTCTTTTCAATGCGACTGATTGTGGCGAACTATTTTCGACGCAAACCGTAGAAGATATTTGCAGTGACGCTCCTTACAACCCGACGCAAGGGACTACCATAGAAATGTAAGTGCCCATAATTATAATTTTATATATATATGGAGAGTTGTAGTATCTCGTCAATTAGATACTCGCCAAAAATGTCAATCAGTGTTATTTCCCCATTATGCTAAAATCGAAATTTTTATGGCGTTCACTCCTCGAACCAAAGATATCTTCACATAATGGGGATCAGTCTGTCTGTATACTCTGTATATGTTTTCATTATTCCTTTAAGGTCCGATGAGGATTTGACACGAGTTATACAATCTTTTGAAGGGAATACGGATGATATACTAATCAGTCAACAATGTCAAATAATGTAAGTGTTTTTCGATCTTTTTGGGATAAGAAGACACAATATATTTTCATAAATTTATTAAATGAAAGAAATCAGTACAATAAACGAATATACAAATATACGAACAAAAACATTATAATATACAACGAGTACGTACAATTGGAAAACGGTTTTTTATCTGTCTGCATACCATTTCATCGTTTCGGTGAGTGTGACACGGGTCAAATAAATTTAAAAAATTTATAAATTCTTTATCATTTGACATATGCATGAGAAATGAGACACAGTACATTCCGCAAACATTAGTAAAATATCCCTGCATACGAAATGGGTTCCATACAACTTCGGGAATATGTAACTGAGCGAGAAATTTTACAATAATAGGGTCACTCCAGGGTTGAGTACCGAGTGAATCAAAATAGTACAGGCGCTGTCTATTTTTAAAATAGACAGCGATCCAGTGAATCCCTTCATTACCGATGATGTCTGTGTTCACAATAAGACTACCGCATTCTCGCGTACTTGGCAAACTCAATGTTTCATTCTTCGCAAACACGCCGATAAATTTGGAACGTGTGACTCGCTCCATTACTTTCTGAAGTGTATTAGCATCCATTTTAAAAGTCAGTGATAACGCTTCTAAATCTATCTACTTCTATTAGGGCTTGCGATTCGAGATATACTAGTACACTAATAGGAGCGTCTATAGGCTTGGCGAATTCCAGCCGCACTGAGATGTTACCGCTCTGCTGTGGTGTTAAATGGGTATTTACGCTAGCAGATAAGTCAGGTGTAATGTCAAACGGATAAAGGTTAAATTGATCAATGAATTCTTCCTGCGTTACCCCATTACCAAGCTCATCACAATCACCTGCAATATGGGTCAGATTACTATAGGCTCTGGCACAAAGAGGTAACACAGCGTCTGATGAATAGTCCGTACCCATTGTTCCACCCAAAGCAGTGCCATTAACGTATAGAGTTATATTTTTAAGTCCGAAATTCTCGAATTTAAAGGCACTCTTTTTATATTTTCCATTCACCGAAGCGTGGTCCTGCATGCCGATTAATATCCTTTTAGGAAGATTTCCCAGGGCAATGTTTTCTATCTGCTTCGATGCCAACCCTGCAGGAACCGTATATAGTTTGATCTGCACTCTGTTAATAGGATATTTCACTGTAGCGTTTAGTAAATTTTTCTCAATTTCTAGTTGTTTTGGTGAACTTAATTTCACTCGCCGTACGCGGAGGTATGTGTCCATAATGTGAACCACAACGGACTTTGCACCCTCTTCTTGATTCGCATCCAGATTTAAGCAGATCTCAGGACTCGTGCGGGTGAGCTTTATTTTCATATCCACCCCGTTCACAAGCAACTTCTCCTGGAAAGTGAAATCTGTGTGCAACCGTCCAAAACACTCGTATATTTTCTTTTTAGAATTTTTAAATTTGTCCTTTATACTATTTTCATCTTTAGTTTGATAATATCCCTCCGCACTTAAAAAGGTAGCCTTCGCTTCTTTGGAAAAGTTGAGGACATTTTCCAAATAGGCTCGTAGATGATAGTACCCCGTGCCTGCCGATATGTTGGTCTGATTTAAATATACGTCACACTGGTTGAATATGGCGTGCAGAAAGTTTGTTTCAGGGTATACAGCATATTTGTCATCGCAGGCCGTTCCATCAGAATGGGCTATACGTAGCTTAGCGTACATGTGCACACAGCTTGGATCAAAAAAGTAGGGACCTGAGCTGGGTATCACGAATTCTATAGGTGCACTCGGTGAACTAATTGTGTTTAAAGGGTTAATTGTAATAAAATCACTGTGCTCAATAGAAACTTGGGTTGGCGGGAGCTCAAAAAAGGACAGCTCCGATTTACAGCATTGTGAACTACATGGGTGGATGAAGCGTGCCATGGCGAAATAGTGACTCCTCTCTCGACAAGTGGTAAACAAACTATGATTCATGAGATCAATATCCTTAGCTTATATCAGTCAAAAAAGTGGTCAACCATAGGTTTCATTCGCTTACAGCATTTCTTTTTTGATAGCCTTTTACGTTTAATACCACGTGACCCCTTCTTCTTCCGGGGAGCCCTCTTCTTCTTCCCGCCACCACGCATTTTTCTCTTTGCATCTTTGATGATTTCGTTCCGTGTACGCTTTAAATGTTTTTTTAGAGCTTCTTTAGGTTTAGCCCCGGCCAATATGTCTTCTGCAGTGTTAAGGCCTGATTGTAGCGCTTTCCTTCCAAGGTATCTGGCACCCCTCTTCAGCAAAGGAACAGCCGTACGTAGTATGGATGAAAAAATGGATCCAAGTCCACTACCGCGCTGGTATCGCATCCCTCGATAGACGGTGAAAGGCTTTCTATCCATTATAACTCAGTGCGTCGAAAGTGTAGCTTCACTGTTAAGCTCCCGTTACCGAATGGGAAGTTTTCGCCCTCAATCGTTCTTATATATATTGTGATATTGGTTATTAAATTAGTTGCGACATTCACATAATGGGGTCTGTCATATGTAATACTCAAACTCCTTCCTCTATGGTTGGGGATGTGAGCAATGCGCAGCAGGCGTGCCTGGGTATCCCCAACAAACTGGTGCTCCACTATATTACTGTAAATATAGCACATGTCTGGGGACCTTTCAGCCAATTTCTCCATCTTCAATTGATACATTAATCTGGACAAGTTATACTGTGTCTCGTGAAATGTGTCTCTTTGGAAGGCTGCGCTATATCGGCCGTTGGTTAGAATTTTGAACTTTCTATGTTCTTTAAGACATCTGTTAGTCTTTGATTTTAGGATTAGTGTATGTGCAGGGTTGTTTACGATTTCATATACTAAATCATTCGTAAGGTTTGAGTTTCTTAAACTTACGTTTAAGCCTCTCACAACATCCTCGGCCGAACCATATTGACCCGGCCCTAGTCTTACTTCTGTACTGTAATACCGTGCAATCTTAGTCCAAGCGATGCGCATAGTTTCATCCATAGCTACCCCAGCTTTTTCACACTCGTCAATGTCTCTAAGAATCGTAAAAACGGTTTCTTTATGTTCAATATTTAAAAAGACGGTGTCCAGCTGAATTTCGCATATCCCCACCTCATACGAATCACGACCCAATTCAATGTGCCCATGGAGTTCTGTTACAAAGTTGGCTAGCGTGTTGTTAGGGTGTACAGACAGGGACGAGGAGGACGGGAGTGTGACGTAGAGAAATGGTTAGGAGCCATGTTGCATACTATTTAAGCTTCATTATTGCATCAG
>JAJOZX010005115.1:0-35000 GCA_023014485.1 Bathynomus jamesi
TTCTTCTTTATACTTTTCTATAATTCTTTCTAATTCTTTTCTCGCTTTATGGGGCGACACTCTGTTAATTCTTTCTTCCAATAATAGAAGATAGCCAACTCGAGGGGAAAATAAAAACTTTCTCTTACTTTGGTTTACTTCTTAAAAATATACAGGTACTCTGAATTTACAGGGGTAGAGTTCGACCTCTTTCGACCATGGCTCAGGCCGGAATCTAAAAGTATATAAGGAGGCAAGGGCCTCTGCCCCTCCTAATGAGGTGCTAATCTGAAGTACAACGATGAAGTGCTAATCAGAAGTCTAATGCAGAAGCGCTAATCTGAAGTGCCTTAATTTTTACACGTACAGTATAATATAGCTTAAATGTTTGGGGGAGTCAATCGAAGGTTAAGTTTCCCCCTTTTTAAACACATGATTAGATATTTTTTAGAGATTTTCAACTAAAAAGAATAAAAAAATAAAAATAAAAAAAGAACTAGTATCGCTGATTCTACATTTATGGAGGCGATATCATTTCGTAATAGTACAAATTTAGTACATGACTGAGTACGTATTAATTTTGGTTCATTACAATTACGATTACAATTACCAATTATCATATTCACTTGTTGTTTAATTACACTTCCATTTTAAAGTACATTCTTACATGATAAATTAAATCATTACATTTAATTACAGTTTCACTGAAGTACATTAAAAGTTATTGTTAATTACAGTTTCATTAAAGTACATTACAAGTTATTGTTAATTTAAAGTATTACAGTTAATTACAATTAAAAGAGTTACTATAACTTTGTCTTGTTTTTACAGTGTTTCATATTAATAGACAATTAAGATGTTAGAAATATAATACAAAGTACATGGCACTTACGAGATAATTTATTTTACGAAATAATATGCTATAATGTTATAAATTCGAATTAGAGCGAAAGGAGACCTTTTTTATCTTAGAAGCGTTCAAATTCTGCTGTGATGAGCGGAATTTTGATAATAACTTACTAAGCATTTATTCGAGTTCATCTCGGGAGGTCAATATAATTAAAAATAAAATGAAAAAAATAATACGAGAACGTTTTTTCGCGTTCTCGAACGAACCTAAAGTTTTGCACTTCATGATTGACACGAGTAAAGATGATTATTTAATAAAAATTACATACGATAATGGTCAAGCTAAAATATGGACGTATGGGGGCGGGGATATGGTCGAATAATAGTTATATTTATACTACATAACATAAATAATGACTTCTATAGGGTGTACAGTTTTTATTATGATGATATATAAATTTTCATACATTGAATACTAGAGATATGATGAAGGGAAATTAATGACGGGAAAATGGACGTCATAGTTATTGAATTTGTACGTATGGAGGAATATGGTTGAATACTAATATTTCTACTACATAACACCACAACATTATTACTAAAGAATTTACCATACATTGAATACGGAAGATGTCAAAAACTAAGAAACGTGATTCAGTGTACAAAGTATGGAAACGTAAAGAGAATAAAGTTATTTTATGACGTCATAGTGTATAAGTCATTATTAGAAAAGATGAATTAGGGAAATACAGTAATGAATAAAGAAGTACAAATTGAAATTCTATCCAAAACTCGCTTCTGCGATTTTGGCTTCTTATGTAAAAATGGACAATGAATCCATATAATGATGGTGTAGGAATTGTTCATTGTTCACTTTTTACATTACTCTCCCCTTTTAAAAATGATATTTATACAATAATTTAGTAGGGTACCATTAATACAATACAATGAGAAAATAACATCCTAACAGGGTACCATTAGTTACAATACAAATTTTATACAGAACGATTTCGCGTGGTCGAGTACAATGCAGAGTATCCAAATTTTTAAAATGACACTTGCTTACAAAATATTAAAAAAATCAAAGATTAATACTTTAGTTTAGACAAACATTTAATAGGATTAATACATTAATTTAGACAACCAATTAAGTTAGACAAACAATGATATGGTTAAATTTTTTTTTACAAAATTTTATTATTTTTTTTCTGTGGGGAAAATTACATTCATAATGAATAGGTAAAAGGGAAAAATATAAATCGTACAATCTATAAGCTAATTTTTATTGACTAGTGTAGGTAAAAATAGAAGTACGTAATGGATGATGTATAGACCTGTGGTCTAGTGTGTATTTATGTTTATTGGGTACAAAGTGTGTATTTTATAAGTTCGAGAGACATTAGCTGAGAGGATGGTTAAATTAACTGAATAAATGCATGAGCAAGATATATTAGGAAGCAAAAATGATTAAGATTAAATTACGCGCAATAAAATAGTTTATTGTGATATCCAATGATTTTAGCATGAGGTTTGTATATATAGTATATATAGTGTGCATACATGCATTTTTATTGACTGTTGTAGGTACAAATCGAATTACGTAGTGGATGATGTATAGACCTGTGGTCAAATGTGTAGGGATTTGGAAGGTTTTTTGAATTAACAAAGTTTAAAAATGATGTATAATAATTTAAGATGGGTTTAGGGTTTATATATATATATATATATATATATATACATTTACGTTAAGGAATAGATAAAACAACTTAATAAATGCATGAACGAGAATTTATATATAGTAAGCAAAAATTATTAAGATTATAACGATGATGTTTGCATACGAGTTTTTAATGCAAAGTGACTGAAGGGACGGAACGTAAATGAATTCGAATATGTGTCAAAAGTAATAAAATTCAATTAGGATTATAGATTTTACATAATTAATTAGTTACACGTATAAGGTAATTAAAAAAACGAACTTAGAGGACTTACAATTAATGAAAGTACATCTCACGGTTTTAAAAATTGAATTTTGACACAATTAATTTCGACAACTAAAATTCATAGCCATATACTGTAGTAGTATGTCAATTTGACTATAATTTTCGTTTGATACCTTACAAATGGTACAATAACAATTTAAGGACAGTTACTCACGATTAATTGAACAAAAAAAATAAAATACAAATTAAAAAAAATAAATCAATTATGCATTTCAACGAGCTAAATACAATTTTTTATAATATTCTTAAAAAAAAGTAAATCGAACCATAGATGAATTTCGATCAAGATAAAAAAGTTATTGAAATGAAAGGGAAGCATTTCGAACAATCTTTCTTTTAATAATTTCAGGTAAATTTTATATTAAAAATTATTTGATATAAAAAAAATATATTAAAAAGGTTTAATAATTTTTTTGTCTGTTAAGCAGAGAAATTATACTCTTTCGTTGAATGTTGATAGAATTTGAATTATTTGATTTTTAATCTGAAAACTTGTTGCATATAGACAAATACATCTGTTTATTGCGTAGAAGTTTTGTTAAAAAATTAAATGACTGAAATTTAGGGTATGTGCGGTCATACGGGTAAATTTCCCGATCGTACAGAGCAGAATAAATTAGGTACATGATCGATTAATTATTACGCTATTTCTGTCATCATATAATCAAAATAATTATAAAACTCGTTAAAAACTTTTGTAAAAACGGTTTTGGTCGACACTGGGTTCAACTGGGGGTTGGGTGTTAAAATAAAAATAAAATAAAAAAACAAAGTTTGGAGTACTACATTCGGGGGAATTGAGTGACTAAGCGGGGATATAAGTCTGAAATTGACAATAAGTTTTTCGTAAGCACTTTTTTTTTTTTTTTTTTTTTTTTTTTTTAAATTGCTTGTCACACTACTTAGAACAAAAACTAAAAAAAGTTGAACAAACGGAGGGACGGCATGTTCCTCATATACATTATAATAATTACCAAAATCGTTACAACCTTTGTAAAAACGGTTTTGTTACAATTAATGAATTACATAACTATATATTTATATACATAACAATGCATGAAAAGGGAAAGTCAAATCAGTGAATTTCCGTCTTACAAATAAAGAAAAGGTTAAACCAAAGACGCAAATCGGTCAATTCAGGTTGAATTTTTAATTCTCTTGAACAACAAAAAAAGGTTGAATTCAATTGACTGCATTGAAAACTAACTTGGGACTCAAAATAAAAATGACTTGGGACTCAAAATAAAAATGACTTGGGACTCGGAATAAAAATGACTTGAAATAAATCTCTCTGACTTGAAATAAATCTCTCTGACTTGAAATAAATCTCTCTGACTTCAAGTAAAACTCTCTGACTTCAAACAAAACTGAAATCTCTGGGGCGGTTGTCCCTCTTGGATGCAACCTATTGAAATTGAAAACTGATTTGCAACTTATTTGCAAATAAAACTGACTCGAAACTACTTCGAGTATCTTTATAAATCTCTGGGGCGGTTGCCCGTCTTGGCGCAACCTTCTGACTTGACCTCTTATCAAGTATTCTGAAACTGAAAATGAAACTTAACTGTCTAACTTGAACGCTTGTCAAGTGAAGATTTACTAAAAATGGAAAATGACTGCATTTGATCTTTATCAAGTGGAGACGATTAACCTCTGTTTTGGTTGACCCTCTTGGTTACAACCAACTGAAACTGTCTGAAACTATAGCTATAAACTCTCTCTCTCTCTCTCCTCTCTCTCTCTCTCTCTCTCTCTTCTCTTCTCTCTCTCTCTCTCTCTCTCTCTTAATTTGCAAGTCAATTCAATTCAGTAATTGAAAAAAATTTGCAAACAAAAAATAAAAAAAATGTAAACAATATTTCACTCTGGTATTATTATGTTTGGTACATAAAATAAAATTATTCTATACTGAATATAACAGTGAAAATAACTCTGAAATTAACTCTCTGAAATTAATTAACTCTGTTACAATTAACTTCTGTTACAATTAACTTCTGTTACAATTAACTCTGACTTTTAACTTCTGTTACATTTAACTTCTGTTACATTTAACTTCTTTTACAATTAACTTCTTTTACAATTAACTCTCTTTTACAATTAACTCTCTCTTTGAAACTTACTGTTTCACTAAAAAAAAGTGTATCACTGGTGTCTGAAGTGTTCACTGTGTTTTGTGTTAAATTCTGGCTCCATACTAAATATTAACTGTTAATAGTACTGATTTTTTTCAAGTGTTTATAAATTTCTTAAAAAAAACAACTCTTACTTAACAAGATTCCTACGGCGAAATCCTTAGAGACGTGTCCTGAAGACGTCTTGCTGGCTACTTGTTGCTGGATGAAAACTAGGCGTGAAGAACTTGGAGTCGTGACACACCGGTCAAGGGTGGATGTTACGAACTAGAAGTCGTGACACGCCTGTCGACTGGTTTTATCCTGATGCAGGGTAATTTCTATTCTTGGCCAAAGAGTGGCCTCTTCTTAAAATAATCTTCTTAAAATCTTCTTTTTATCCTGATGCAGGGTAATTTCTATTCTTGGCCAAAGAGTGGCCTCTTCTTAAAAATAATCTTCTTAAAAATCTTCTTTTTATCCTGATGCAGGGTAATTTCTATCTTGGCCAAAGAGTGGCCTCTTCTTAAAAATCTTCTTGTTAAACATCTTCTTGTTAAACATCTTCTTGTTAAACATCTTCAGGTTAAAATCTTCTGGTTAAAATCTTCTGGTTAAAATAATCTTCTTAAGATCCTGGTAAAGGGTCTCCACTGGAAGAATCTTCTTCTTCTTCTTCTTAAAAATCTTCTTCTTCTTATCCTGGCAGGGTCGCCAGTTGTTAACCCCCCCTTTATGGCCCTGAGTCGGTTCGGATTCGACGGGGGGGTTCTGGTTCGGAGGCGGCAACGGATGCTTCTTCTTTATACTTTTCTATAATTCTTTCTAATTCTTTTCTCTCGCTTTATGGGGCGACACTCTGTTAATTCTTTTCTTCCAATAATAGAAGATAGCCCAACTCGAGGGGGAAAATAAAAACTTTCTCTTACTTTGGTTTACTTCTTAAAAATATACAGGTACTCTGAATTTACAGGGGTAGAGGTTCGACCTCTTTCGACCATGGCTCAGGCCGGAATCTAAAAGTATATTAAGGAGGCAAGGGGCCTCTGCCCCCTCCTAATGAGGTGCTAATCTGAAGTACAACGATGAAGTGCTAATCAGAAGTCTAATGCAGAAGCGCTAATCTGAAGTGCCTTAATTTTTACACGTACAGTATAATATAGCTTAAATGTTTGGGGGAGTCAATCGAAGGTTAAGTTTCCCCCCTTTTTAAACACATGATTAGATATTTTTTAGAGATTTTCAACTAAAAAGAATAAAAAAAATAAAAATAAAAAAAGAACTAGTATCGCTGATTCTACATTTATGGAGGCGATATCATTTCGTAATAGTACAAATTTAGTACATGACTGAGTACGTATTAATTTTGGTTCATTACAATTACGATTACAATTACCAATTAATTCATATTCACTTGTTGTTTAATTACACTTCCATTTTAAAGTACATTCTTACATGATAAATTAAATCATTACATTTAATTACAGTTTCACTGAAGTACATTAAAAGTTATTGTTAATTACAGTTTCATTAAAGTACATTACAAGTTATTGTTAATTTAAAGTATTACAGTTAATTACAATTAAACAGTTACTATAACTTTGTCTTGTTTTTACAGTGTTTCATATTAATAGACAATTAAGATGTTAGAAATATAATACAAAGTACATGGCACTTACGAGATAATTTATTTTACGAAATAATATGCTATAATGTTATAAATTCGAATCAGAGCGAAAGGAGACCTTTTTTATCTTAGAAGCGTTCAAATTCTGCTGTGATGAGCGGAATTTTTGATAATAACTTACTAAGCATTTATTCGAGTTCATCTCGGGAGGTCAATATAATTAAAAATAAAAATGAAAAAAATAATACGAGAACGTTTTTTCGCGTTCTCGAACGAACCTAAAGTTTTGCATTTCATGATTGACACGAGTAAAGATGATTATTTAATAAAAATTACATACGATAATGGTCAAGCTAAAATATGGACGTATGGGGCGGGGATATGGTCGAATAATAGTTATATTTATACTACATAACATAAATAATGACTTCTATAGGGTGTACAGTTTTTATTATGATGATATATAAATTTTCATACATTGAATACTAGAGATATGATGAAGGGAAATTAATGACGGGAAACTGTGACGTCATAGTTATTGAATTTGTACGTATGGAGGAATATGGTTGAATACTAATATTTCTACTACATAACACCACAACATTATTACTAAAGAATTTACCATACATTGAATACGGAAGATGTCAAAAACTAAGAACGTGATTCAGTGTACAAAGTATGGGAAACGTAAAGAGAATAAAGTTATTTTATGACGTCATAGTGTATAAGTCATTATTAGAAAAGATGAATTAGGGAAATACAGTAATGAATAAAGAAGTACAAATCGAAATTCTATCCAAAACTCGCTTCTGCGATTTTGGCTTCTTATGTAAAAATGGACAATGAATCCATATAATGATGGTGTAGGAATTGTTCATTGTTCACTTTATATATATATATATATATATATATATATATATATATATATAATATATATATATATATATATATATATATATATTTTGAATGCCAGTTAATAGGAATTCCATAGACTGAAACGTGAAAATCATTGGAAGCATCGTGAAACTTGGTATATTTGTCATACACGAAATCCTCGCCACTGTTTGGTTGATCCGAATCCCATCGATCATTTTCATCCAGGATTTCTCCGCTGACCGACTTGAACTGATTTACATCAAGATTTGATTTGCGGTCTCCTATCCAGTACAAGTCATCTAATTTGAGTGTGAGACAAAATACATGCATTAATACATTGTTTAAAAAAAAAATATCATAAAAGAGTTGTCGCATGTTTTTAGTTGGTTCGTTGAAACCGAAGAAATGAAGACAAACTAAAATTATTATAATTGGGAAAATCCCAACGTATAAATTGAGGTGATTACAATTAATATAAAATTATATTGGAAATTAAGGCTATTAAATATTACACTAACAAACTGTGCTTGGGCTGATCCGATATATAACCGATATTTTTATTACCTTTTGACCCACGGAGTCAACACTAACACCGTTTTCCGTTAGATCACCGAGGTTAAGCGACGTTGAGTCTATTCAGTAGTGGGATGAGTGACCATCTTCTACGTTCAGATGATGTACAGACTCCTAGATGGTTCGAATCGCACGCAAAACTGTAGGTTAGGGTGGACCACTTTTCAATTTTTTTTTAAAAGTATAGGTTATCGTAGTTTTTCCCATTATTTGGCACTATACTAGCACATTGGTACCATTTTTAAAAAAATTGATCAATATTTAGGGGTCTCGCATCGACCTTGAAATTACGAGTTTTTTTTTTAAATGCGTACTTTTTAACTTTTTACTGAATCAAGATAAATCATTAAGTAGGGATGTTTTCTGAATCCTCTTGATGAGAGAAGTCGTTTGGTGTGCCTGCCAATGTCATACGACTAACGGTTTAAAGGTTGTGCCTGTATACAGGTAATACCAATGTGCTAGTATAGTGCCAAATAATGGGAAAAACCACGATCACCTATACTTTTCAAAAAAATCAGCAAATAGCAGACAAATAAGGAAGAAAGAAACAATAACTTAAACAATCACTTTTGCATTGTATTGACCACTATCACACGTCACTGGCTGCAACGTTGTCCCTCTGTGCTATGTCATCGTGGCGAGTGATGACTTCTTGAAGTCGCCGAGCTCTTTCCGGTTCTTTTCCACCACTTGCAGAAGATCCTGCAGCTGTGCCTCGTCCTTTGTGACCGTGTTCGCATAGTCTTGTATCAGTTGGACTCCTCTTTCAGCGACGTCATTGGTGACCTGGAGATTAGAGATCACATCCTTCAGACGACAAAAGTCCTCGTTCTCGTCCCACTTATCAGTTGGCAGGGTGAGCCACGAAGACCCATACATCTTCAGACCTGCAAATAAGAACCAGGAGGACTCGTCGATCAGGTCGGGGAGTAGCGTCATCTCGTCGACTGAGACGTTCTCGTATGTGAAGTCTTTGGGTACAGGGAGGTGGGACAGCTTCTCTGCCATCTGTTGCTTCACAGTGCCATCCATCTTGTTGCTGCATAGAGCGAAGATGACGGTCTGAGGCCTCAGATACCAGAAGTGCCGCCTCATCACTGCCAGTGACGCTTCTGCCACCTCGCGGTCCACTGCCCTATACCTCAGAAAACGCTGGTATAGTACCAGGTCATTCAACGGCGCATCAGCTGCTACAGGGGCCGCCAACCAAGTTGGTACGTACAGAAGAGCGATGAACACCACGATCCTGTGCAGTTTGTCGACCAGCTCGGCGTCGAGCTCCAGCTGCCTACTGAACATCAGCAGTTTTGTGTAGTAGATGACCTGAAACAGAATAGGCACCATTGTAAGTAAGACAGGTTTATTGTTACCAATTACTTTGCGTTATAATGAAATGTTTATCTTTGAATAACATTTAAACTTATCTCTAGATTATTTTTGTTTGAAAATATTAACTTTAGCCATCCATCTTGCGTGGTGGTAGGCTCCTGGGCGCATGAGGTGAATACCACGGCGTGGTTGTATCCCGAGTACCAGGAGCGTGATCTCTGCCACTTCCCGGTAATCGTCTCTGACGAAACCAGAAGCTGTGCTCAGGAAGCTGACCGCCGCGTCCCGGAGTTCTATTAGCCACGTACTCTCCGCCAGATTCTCGACCTGCAGCTTGCAGTAGGTCGAGAGATCGAGCTCGTCCCATCTTCAAAAATAATAAACAAGAAAATTGTGTGAGAAAACTCTGAAGTTCCGGTTTGGCTTGCTGTTTTATAAAATAGTGGAATATCATGTGTGTTCTAACTTTACCTTGCACAAAAAAATGAACTAACCTTCTCTTCAACTGCTGAAACAAAGGATCAGTTGGTGCCGTAGTCCTTCCGAGCAGGGTGACGGCTACTGGCCCCACGATAAGCTCTAGGACGTGATGACGGCATCCCAGCTGGAGTAGCGGTCGCCCGAGCATGTTTTCCAGCCGGACAACTGCACCCTGCACCCTCCCCGTGTTGGTGGAAGTGGTGTCGAAGCAGAGTCCGATGACGCTCTCCTTACATCCCCAATCTTCGAGAGCATGTATGGTATTACCTGTATACAGGCACAACCTTTAAACCGTTAGTCGTATGACATTGGCAGGCACACCAAACGACTTCTCTCATTAGGAGGATTCAGAAAACATCCCTACTTAATGATTTATCTTGATTCAGTAAAAAGTTAAAAAGTACGAATTTAAAAAAAAACTAATAATTTCAAGGTCGATGCGAGACCCCTAAATATTGATCAATTTTTGTAAAAATGGTACCAATGTGCTAGTATAGTGCCAAATAATGGGAAAAACCACGATCACCTATACTTTTCAAAAAAAATTGAAAAGTGGTCCACCCTACAGTGTAGGTTCCCTGTCACGTGACCTTCCCCTTTATAAAACGAGTTAAACAATCCCAAATGTTGATGTTATTGCTACAGCACGCCATTACAACATGGGATAGTACAAAAATTTACGCAAGATAATCGTTAGAAGTAATTCGTAAAAAGATGCTTACGAACTCTCTCAGTCATAATAGACAATCTCATACCTCTCCAATGTTCACAGTTTTTACTATCCTAAAACTAAATGACTTGCATGAACTAGCTATACTGTAGGTATCAACATACACAAAATTGCTAATAATAGAAACTATACTTCGCCCATTCAAAGGATAATTATCCTGCATCAGACGAATCATAACCTTAATGTGAGACTTCTCAATGAGTTCATACACAAACCAAATTATTCGATGCAGCTGTCGGGAAATGCTCTCTCTAACAAAGGAGCAAATATATGAAACTTTGTACCTATAAATGTTAGACAGGAATCATCATTAATTTATTAGGCAAATCACTAAAGCAGGAATTTCCAACCTGCGTTATGCGGAGCCCCTTTAGGTGGTACGCAAGAGGGCCTTAATATGTAACCTGGTAAGTGATAGTCACTTCAACGATAATGTATTTAATATGTAATATCAAGGGTGGATCTAGGCATTTCAGTAACGGGGAGGTCCAAAGAAAAAAGGGCACCCCCTAAAATAAAAAGGGCACAGTACTACATTTTTTTTCTTAAAACAGACCACCAATGAGCGAGTGTAAAATCAATTGTATTGTTTTATTAGATGAGTCTCATTCAAATATGATACAAAATAAAAATCTAATTTGGGTACAACAGTTATTACAGAAAAATTTTCAAACAATTACAAATGTCTTGCCAATTAAAAGAACTATCAGAATAAGATAAAGATGAAAATAGTAATGTGGCTGCACCAGTACTAAGGGCACTTATGAAAACCATTACGATTACAAATTTGGAAGTACAATTTTATACGGATAAAGACTCAAAATAGAATTTCAATAAAATAAAATAACCATGATCTATTTACAAAAACAAAATTTGTTTTCAGAGGCATGCATATCATTCAAATAGGGCACTTGCACTTGGAAAAAGGACACTTGCAAGAAATTGAGGGGGATCCAGATGTCGCCGACCCCCCCTCTCCCCCTAGATCCGCCCCTGAATATTAATTTTAGATGAATAGCCTGCAACCTTCCCGACTGTGGTACTGAGAAAAGCAGGTTGGTTCGTCCACTTTAAAAAGATTGGGAACTCCTGAACTAAGGGAACCATTTATTAATTCCTATTAATAAGGTGTATCTCAATTACATATTTATTTATTTATTTTTCCACTTGAAACCTGCAGTCCTTTATTAATACAAATTGGATAGGCGTAGAACAATCAAATTATTTTCAATTTATATTTTCAAAGTTTCCTTCATATTACATTTAATGTATAACGTACCAAATATATTGTTTTAAAGATCATTGTTTAAGATTTTCATCTTTTATTTGTAAAGTTCGTCTAAAAGAGTGATTGTTGCGTTATTGGTCGGCGTTTTCGTAGAAAGTCAAATTATGGTTTGTGAATTTTGTTTCAATATAAATTTCATTATTTAATTATATTATTTTCTTTTGATTCTATATCACATTCTCGTACAGTTTACTGATGATTAAAACGACGGAGATAGGTCTGTAGTTTCAGGAGGAAGATTTATCACCAGATTTAAAAATAAGGCATACTCTAGCCCAGTGTTCCCAGCAGGATTTTCCCCACGACCCCCGTGTCAGGGTCTTAGATCGGCGCGACCACTTATCATCCTTCAGAGGTAAACAATTTCACGAAGCGGAGTTTTTTTTGTTTTTTGCGCACAAATCACTACTACAGGGGTAAACAAACTACGACCCGGGGGTCGTAACCCATCGTTTTGGAAACACTGCAGTCTAGCCTTTTCAAGGCAGTCCAAGAAGATACGACTTTAAATGGAGAGGTTAATGAACTTTGGGCTAGTTAAATTCGCGTATTCTTTATAAAATTTGTTTGTGATTGTGTCCAACGTACATTTTTGTTTTAATAATAATGAAGTTGTTAGAAAAGTTGTTTATTTACCTTCACAACACACACACTATATCTTCCATAGTCTTTATTGGTTATTGTATTTTAAAGTAAATATTTAAAATTTTACTACAGTAAGTAATAAAAAGTAACTTACGCAATTTACAGTATATGGAAGAGATGTTATTCCATTTGCTTTTAAAAGTTCAGCGATGAGTATCGCAGAAAAGGATGTCACTGATGTGACGCGATTGCGTGATGAAAATAGGGGAGAACTAATCTTAAATGGTGATTACCGCAACCATATAAAAGGAAGATTTTTCAGACATTTTTTAACATTCTTTCTTTATATGCCGAAGTGTACCATTTACATTCTATGCCATTCTTAATTAGGACCTCATTACTTTTACTTCTGTTTCACAGGTATGAAATTGATGGTAGCTCTCTTTAATGTCGGCTAACAAAGGCTAACAAAGACCCTAAGATCCACTCTAAGGTTAGCTCGAGAGAAAGAAGAGAGTAGGAGGTTAAAAGAAGAGAATAAGGGGTTAAATAGGTAGAAAAACCTATCATTCGTGGGTTAACATTCATTCAGAAAAAGAGAGAAAGCCTCAACATCATCATCCGGCGGACAATGCCGACAAGTCGGAAAAATAATAGAAGAGACTAGGAAAGAGGTGAAAGATGAAAAGAAGTAAAATAAGAATACTTACAAACTATGCAAACACAGTTTACGCTACGGCTACATCTAAGTTCGTGTTAGTCTAATTTATTTTGTATTATTTTTTATTTTATTTTTTTTAAATAAAAATTTAACGCAGGCATATCACACGCTGGCATGTCACAAACTGGCATCAATCGTCAACAGGCTCAAACCTCGAATATCACCCCCAGAGCTCCTGTTGCTAATTGTTTTATTATTTTAAACGACGTTAATATTTTTAAAATGCTTATCTAAACGGTTTTTAAACATATTAACGCTGGTAGAGTTCACGACGGGCGCGGGAAGATTATTCCAGTTATCAATTACTTTAAACGTAAAAACGTTTTTAGCGATGTTAGTAATGAAACGTCTGCCACGTAATTTAAATCCGTTATTACGAGTATTGCTATTATCGAAAATGAATAATTTGGCAAAATTTACGTTATCGATTTTATTAACAATTTTGAAAACTTCAATAAGCTCCCCCTTAATCTCCTAGTTTCGAGTGAATGAAAGTCTAACTCTTTAATCCTATCTTCTTAAGACTTGTTGCGTAGTGGCGGAATTAGTTTCGTGGCGCGTCGCTGAACCCTTTCCAACCCATCAATATCCTCACGCAAATACGGGCACCAAAACTGAATGGCATATTTTAAGTGAGGCCTGACTAGGGACCTGTAAAGGAGCAATATAATATTCTTCGATTTAAATTCGAAATTACGAGCTATGAAGCCTAACATCCTATTAGCTTTTGCGCAAGACTCCAGGCACTGGTTCCTAATTTTTAAATCCTTAGATACGCGTACGCCTAAATCTACTTCCTCGTCAACGCTCGCTAGTTGTCTATCGTTCATTGTGTACGTGCAATTATTGTTACGAGAACCTATGTGCAAAACTACATTTGTCTACGTTAAATTGCATCCACCACTTATCCGTCCACTCCATAATCCTATTTACATCGTCTTGGAGCGTATTCCTGTCGTCCACGTCCAATTCCCTACCATTAACAACGACCCTCTGTTTCCTGGCACGAAGCCATTCCTCTAACCAGTTAGTTACCTGAACGCGTATACCGTGCGCTTTAACCTTCGCAATTAATCTTCTATGCGGAACTGTATCGGATGCTTTTTTAAATTTTAAATAAATAACGTCAGCCGCTCTATGCCTATCGTATACGCGCATTATTTCGTTATAAAACTCTAACAAATTAGTTAAACAAGATTTATGGTGTTATGAGTTATAAAATTTCTTTATTCGCAGAATATGATTAATGAAGTGATAGAAATCAACGGAAGTATAATAGTGAATGATATTATGACAGAACTATTTGATAAGAAGTGAATAGTAAAGTTTAAAATAAGTAACATTAAAAAAAACTATATATTAGGAACTTGTTAGAGTATATTCGAGCTAATTATCAATTTAATGATATCGTTCACCGTTCAAAATACAAAAGTTTTTAATAAGTGACTGATTAATGTAAATCAAAATACGCCTTCAAAGAAGTAAAAGAAGAACGTTTGAAAAACATTCAAGTTTGATAATTGATCATAAAAGCCGATTTTTTTTTAAATGTGATATTAAAGATTGATAACGTACCTCCAAGTCCTAATCTGCTTCTGATGCTTTTTCTCTGACCATGTGTTTTCACGTATTCACAGGTAAGCAAATCCATTCCGTGTGACTGACAGTAACTTCTAGCGTCCTCCCAATCCATAGGAATTTCATTTTTCAAGAAACAACCGTAGCCTTCATAAAAATTATCCGACTGCTTTCCACACGGAAAGTCTACCAAGAAAATATAAAATTATTATCAAAAGCAAAGATTATTTTATTTTAAGTCATGTTATGTACAAATATACAGTACTTGCCTCCTTTTTTAAAATGCGTCATGCACTTTACGGGATCCTGCATTGCATAAAGATTTTCGGACGGTTCTCTTAGCAATTCTGTTACCAAACACCGACCTTGGATTTCATCGAAGCAGCGCGAGTTGGCCCAGTCATTCTGTGAGGCCAAACTTGCGCAAGCGATGTTAGAGAAGACGGAAATGTTTAATTTGTGACCAGATTGGATTTCCAGAAATTTTCTCTCAACGTAAACTGTCGACCAAAGTTTGGAGTCTGTTCCAAAGATGTGTGGAATGTGGTAGAACAAGGCAACGCAAACGAACTGTCGAAGCATTTTCCCTCGTTTTTCGTTGATGTCTGAACAACACAAAATAAAAATGTTAAAAGTTAAGAGCATTTAACAATACAAATAAAGTTACACAATAAATTAAACTAATTGTTAATATCTATGTAATACGTGTTCATTTGGATGGTTAATAAGAGACCCACTCATGAGGTCCAGGGTGCGAGGGCCTGGGGACACTGTGGCCTCCAGTGCCCAAGATAAAATTAAATTTTTTTGGCTCTCATTCTATATAAGTGGACTGAAAAACAAATATCTTGTTAAAAATTTTATTGTCACACACACACACACACACACACTGTATATATATTTTTAACGAAAACATCACGACTTAACCTAACCAATCGTCAAGGGCAGACAGTTGACCTATCCGGGCATTCAATTACTCTAACCAGTTGGTTAATTTTGATGTTAAAAGAAAGGCCAAGGCCAAGACAACGGAAGCGATGCTGATGACCTTAGAGGAGAAGACGCTGGAAATTGTGGAAAGAAATTTCAACAGTCAAGTTCTACATCTACAGAAGCTAAGGCTAACAAAGACCCTAAGATCCACTCTAAGGTTAGCCCGAGAGAAAGAAGAAAGTAAGGGGTTAAAAGAAGAGAATAAGGGGTTAAGTAAGTTGCAAAGTAAGTAGTTTAAGGTAGTAAAATTAAGGTTTTTGGGGTTTGGAACCTACGTAAAATTGTAGGTCCTCTCCGCCACCACGGAGGATATGCGCAATACACAATTACAAACACGATTAGGTAGACCAACCATGAGTGGACCCTAGGGTCTTTGTTGGTCTGAAATATTATAACATTATAACATATTATTAATACATATACCCTTTCTCACAAGGCTTACTAACGAGCAGTGTTTATGTAAACAAATCATTAAAAAGGATTATATATATATATATATATATATATATATATATATATACAGTATATATATATATATATATATATATATATTAGTGATGTAGGTCACATCCGCATCCGCATCCGCGGAACATCCGCACATTTCTCGCATCCGCATCCGCGTCCGCATCCGCACTTTGGACTGCGGATGTCGTGCGGATGTGGACCGTTGAGATAAAACGCCATTAATAAGCGGAAATTATCAAATTCTACTATTAATAGAACTAGTTCATTGTGCGCAAAAGTGATGCAAGCGACAAGACGAGAGGCTGTTCTTGTATGAAGTTACTCTCTTGCAACCTACTTAGATCCACGTTACAAAGCTAAGTTATTTTCACCTAGTACATTAGAACGAGTTAAATCATCACTTGGCAAAGCAGTTGAAGAGCTTCAATCTCTTGAATCTGTCGCTTCGCCACCCACCAAAAGAATAAAAGTTTCAGTGACAGAACCAACACCTTCAACAAGCAAATCTATCACAGAATCTGTCTCTCAATTTCTTGAGTCAAGCAGCAATGACGAGACCTACGCGATGTCAAAAGATGTAGTAAAAATGATCGAGAGCTATCACCAAGAAAAACGCCTGGCTGCATGTGACAATCCTATTAGTTGGTGGAAAAATACGCAGAATATCTATCCATACTTGAGTAAACTTGCAAGGAAACATTTAGCCTGTCCTCCAACAAACGTACCAAGCGAGAGATTATTTAGCAGTGCTGGATTAATATATGATGAAAAAAGAAACAGACTGGCAGCAGAAAAGGCAGAAAAGTTAATGTTCCTTAAGCATAACCTTCCTATAATTAAGTTTGAACATTAAACGATGAACATCTTAGTTTACTTTATTTTAATTACTCATTTATAAATATGCCTAATAAAACTTTAAACTTAATATAAATAGTTATCAAGCTAATTAAAGATCTCTTTCTATAAGGGTGGAGGTTGGGGAAAGAGGTCGGTGGGGTGCATTTGAGTTGGGTTCACGTCCCGCATCCTGGTAACACAATTATGGTTTCTAATTGTGGCTGAAACTCAACAAAATATAACGAATTTATTTGCAGACGAATTCACTGATTGATTTCTATATTAGTTAGATGCTTGATATTATTTTATATGTTCAGAGAAAAGTACAGCAATTATTGTACAATTAATCAATTATACTACATTATAGCTACAGCGCTCTCTATATAATAACTTATTACATACGTTAAACACAACAAATCTCGAATATATCCTAAAAAATAACGAAAATGTAGACATCCGCATCCGCATCCGCGGATGTTGAAATCAAACATCCTCGTCCGCATCCGCATCCGCGGATGTGAAAAAAATGACATCCGCTACATCACTAATATATATATATATATGAAAATTATTTCACGAAAGTAAACACGTGAAAAATATTTATGATGAATAAAACCACGAAGGAAAGGAAACACAAAAAGGTGCTCAAGCGCTTTCGTCTAATGACATCCTCAGGAACACTGAAGTACATAAAAGGTTACGGCCTATATATACAGTAGGTTACAGAAAAAAAAAAATAAATAAATAAATAAATAACATACATACACACAAACATACATATATAATATATATATATACACACATATATATATATATATATATATATATATATATATATATATATATATATGCAATAAACGGAGAAGTAAAAATTAACAAAGAGGCATACAGATTTGTAAGGAAAAATATCGATTTTTAGCACAAGATCAAATGAATTATAAAAATAAAAATTTATACTGGAAATCTGCCCGGGTTTTAACACTTTGCCTTTTATAGTCAAGTTTCGATATATATAAAAATAAAATGAAGATTAAAAGTTAATAAAGTGGCATACAAGTTTACCAAAGATTTAGCGTCCTACCCTTTTTATCTAAATCTGTTTTGAAGGAATTCAAAACAACAGGATCGAGTTGAAAAAGACCTTTGCTCATGTTGAAGTTATTTGAAAGTTGGATGCCGAATTGGAAAAAATCAACGGTATTGGAAGTGATCTGTGTTATCCATCTGCGTTTATGGAATCTTGTCTCAACAAGGCAAAACGAACTTTCTATCGTGTCAATAATAACACTCGTACTTTGTCAAAAAATATTTTAGTACTTCCCTTTTTCCGGGCTTTTTAGGCATTGCTAATGTACTTAAACTTTTGGATATTAATGTAGTATTTTCATATAACAATATTGTGAAAAATATCATAGTAAAAAATAGCCCTACCAATAATTCAGGCATTATCTATAAAATTGGGTGTAAACAATGTGATTCCTTTTACATAGGTCAGACGGGAAAGGATTTGCACACACGTATAAAACAGCATCAATATTCCGTTAGAACAGGACAGTTGTCCAGTGCTCTTTTTGTCCATTTGTCAGAGTTATCCCACTGTATTGATTGGAATAATGCTTCAGTGTTATTTCACTCTAGCAACATTGTTAACAGAAATATTCTTGAGTCTGCCATTATCCAACTTTCAAATAACTTCAACATAAGCAAAGGTCTTTTTCAACTCGATCCTGTTGTTTTGAATTCGCTAATTATATTATTTTTCACTCGACATAATTTTTTGCACGTGGTAATATCTACCGCATAGAAACACATTTCAGGGGTGGGAGCAAAGAATATTGAAAGTTTGTTTTAGGCCGGTTCATCTACTCTCATTTATCATCAAATAAACTTTATAGTATGCTCCCACTCATCATTCATCCCTTAAGGCTTACTACCGCAAAGCATCAAAGCCATCCTGATGCACAAGTGACGTAAAATGGCCATAGAGATAACCCCCTTCCGCCAACGGGAGAAAAGAACATGCGCGGGTGTCAGCAGTGACACCCCCCCAAATATATATATATATATATATATATATATATATATATATATATATATATATGAAATATCATGCATGAATCCGCACGATTTTTCATGTTAAAAAATTGCCACCACCAGGGTTTGAACTAGGCATCGACCGGGGGTTGTATCGGTATCGGTACCGCTACTGATGGTTAGTAGCTACCGATACCGATAGTTTTTTGTTTTTAAGAATAGAAAAACGGGCGTTTTCCAAATAGAAACTTCCCGGCTGCTCGAGAAGTTACGTGTGTGTTCGCGATTTATCCCGACGTTTCTAGAAATTTCCATGGCTCATTACCGCTCTATATAAAGCGAGCCCGTAACCATCACGGCGTCATTTCCTCAGTTCTCAAGTTGTGAATCAGTTCAACAGTGTGTAATAATATTTTTGTAAATTTATTAACTACTGGTATAAATTTATTCGCTTTTGCTTTAGTGAGAGTGACAATGCCAAGCATTGTGTGGAAGTTCTTCACTGCTTCAAGCACTAATGGAAAACAGGCGATCTGCAATTTGTGCGGTATCTCTGTCTCTCGTGGAGGAACAAGCGTGAGTACCTTCTCTACATCGAACCTGAGGAGTCACCTTATCAACAAGCACAAGACTGAGTTTGATGAAGCCAATTAAGAGTCAATGTACAACTTATGCTACTAATTCTGGTGAGTAGATTCATGAAAATCTGTAAAGTGAATCTTCAAACATTCTCAGAGAGAATTCGCAGTTGCTCAAAGCCCCAACATCCTAGTGGCCCCAAAAATGATGAATTCAATACAAATTTAGGAAGTCTAAATATTTGTCGTTTTTAATGTATGTTTCGGGTCCCTAAATTTTAGCCTGCCCAGGGCCCCCAAAAGTTGCTAAGATGTTGCTATATATAAAGTTTGATTTCAAGTTTCAACATGATTTACAAATTTATTGTAATATCAGTCTCCCTGAAATTGCCGTTTTCTGTTTGTTTATAATTTCCCCCAATCAGAATGAAGATATAACTAAAGTAAATTTAATTCTCTTTGTTAACTTACTTAGCTTCTATTTATTAAAAAATATTAAATATATAAAACTTTACATATAAATATTTCTGTATTAAAATTATTTTCTTATATATATATATATATATATATATATATATATATATATATATATATATATAAATAAATTTATTTTTTCTCTCCAAGAGACATGCCTAGAGCTTCTTCCGCCACGGCTACTCAGTCCATTAAGATCGTGTTTCCTAAATCCATTCCATACGCTCATAATGACCGAAAGAAGATTGATCTTGACTGGAAGGTGACAGAGATGATCTGCATCGACCGTCAACCCTTCGCATGTGTCGAACGGGTAGGATTTAGGCGACTACTTCAGGCTGCCGATCTGAAGTATACGATTCCTTCTGAGAAGTTTTTCAGGACGAACCTTATTCCAGACATGGCAGGCAAGGTGAAGGGCAAGATCGAGGAATTGCTGTCACAAATGAAGGAAGAGAAGAGGAAATTCTCCTTCACCACGGACATATGGAGCAATCGAGCAAGTGACTCATATATAAGCTTGACCTGTCAAAGTTCAAGAAATGATTCAAAGTTGGGGATTGTTCGAAGAAGACACTTTTATGATCATGAGAGATAATGCAGCTAACATGCGAACCGCTTTCAAACAAACAGGAATGGAATTCAATGGATAGTTTCGGTTGTTTGGCTCATACACTCCAACTGGTGATAAAGGATGGCTGCTTGAACCTCCCGAGTGTGGCTAATCTTTTGATAACGGCTCGGAAAATCGTCGGTCATTTTCGCCACTCTCCGCAAGCGACGCAGCGCCTACACCAAATTCAAAGAAGACTTAACTTGCCTCAACTGAAGCTGATTCAAGATGTGCCAACCGCATGGAAATGTTGCAGCAACTCCTTTCCCAAAAGCAAGCTATCATTGAATATGATGTCGAATGGCCCCTGGAAAATATGTTATGGTTAAGCTTAGTGACGTGCTTGCTGTCTTCAAAACTGCAACGCTCAAAATCAGTGAGGAAAACTCGCTTTTATCAGAAATTTACCTACAGTCAAATCTCTGTCAAAAGGAATCTGTGCAGCGTGCTCAGTGAATGATGCTGGTGTCAAGATTCTGAAGAGCCAGCTGGGCGATTCTCTCGAACAGAGATTTCGAGAGCATAATTCAAATGAGAAACTGCTGCTAGCCACAGCAGTTGATCCCCGATTCAAAGGAGCTGGGCTGATAGACGAATACATGCGAGAAAAGACCAAGGAATTGTTGAGACAAGAGATACGCAGTCACATGGAGGGGCCCAACGAAAGCGTATTGGAGGTCTAATTGCCGTGAAACGCCGCCGAAGTAGTCCGGTTTCTCCGTCCAAGAAAATCGCTCTTTGGGAAAACCTTTCCGATTCAGAAGGTAGCGATCTCGACGATCACGTTCGTCCTATTCTAGTTGAAGAACCCCAAACGAGGGATACGGACACGAGGTTCACTGTCCCAGACGCACGAGTGGAAGCAGCCCTGGACGCCTATTGGTCGCAACCTCGGATCGCTGGGGATAGGGATCCATTCATTTTCTGGCGAGAACTTTCTGCTGATTTCCCGGAGATTGCCAAAGTTGCTGAGAAGTGCATGAGCTGCCCCTCTGGATCAGTTGACTCTGAACGGCTTTTCTCAACGGCTGGAGATGATGTCAATAAGAAACGAGCCAACATCACCCCAGTCAACGCTGAGGAACAAATCATCCTCTCCAAAAATCTGAAGTTCTTAAATTTTGATTATTGAGTGAACTGTTATATTGAGTTACACTTTTTGAATTACAATTTTTGAATTACATATTGTTTCCATTATATGACTTTTATTTTGTGAATTCCATTTCTTCAAATATATGTTTTGAATTACAGTACATGTGTCGGATTACATTCTTTGAATCCTATTTTGATATTTTGGACATATATCGGTATCGGTATCGGCCGATACTTTGCTCTAACTATCGGTCGGCCCCTAGTTTGAACCCACCACCTCTTAAATAGAAGGTGAGGGCGCTGCGACAAGATAAAAGTTAACAGCCTGTCATACAGTACATTTAAACGCATAACGCTTCGCGTCCAGAGGCATTTTACGTATTAACCTTTTAAACCAGGGGTGGGGAACCTTTATTGTGTGTCGGGCAAATTTCAACTAAAATACTCTGTATAGGCAAATTGCTGCTTTAAAAATAGTTTGGAACATAATTTAGATGTAAATACTGTATGACTTTAAATAATCAAACTGTCCGTGGGCAATTAAAACCTGCCGCCCGCGGGCATAATGTTTCCACAGGGGCGACAGGTTCCCCACACTGCTCTAAACTGTTTCTGTAATATCTTATCATTTTTAATTTTTTTGTGGGAACTGTACCAGGCACTTCTTTTGAAAGGATAAATAATTGAAGAAAACGCAAGAAAAAGAAAGAGAACATTATGATAAATTATTACAAAATAGGTTTTTATATAAAAATGTATTTGTCGGTCATCATCCCCAATAACTGGACTAAAAAAAAAAAATATTTCGATAATATATGTTACGCAAATATATAACCTTGTTAACCTCGTTCATGTTCCGAGTGTTGGTCTCGCTTCACACGAAGGTCAAACTAGTGGCCCCGCCTTTAGGCCTGGCTTGATGGAGGAGCGAGTTGCTCTCTTCCGCTCTCCACCGTACATAGCCAGGTACACCCGGCTTATCTGGTACCGTCCTGAGACAGGCATCTAGTCTTCTCTTGAAGAATTCAACTTTGACCCCTGTCACGTTTCTGAGGTCCTTTGGAAGCTGGTTAAAAAGTCCTGGTCCTCTCACAAACAAGCTATTTTCCTTCAGTGTTGAAGAGGTCCCTTGTCGGGCCTTTAATTTGGGAACACTACATATCCTGCCCTTCCTATTTTTCAGTGTTGTTTGAATGGTAATTGGGTTTAGTTTGAGGTTTGGTACCAGTTTTTCCATCATTTTCTATATATAGATTATGGTGTACCTCTCTCTTCTTCTTTCCATGGAGTACAGATTTAATTTACAGTATCTTTCCCAGTAGTTGAGTTCTTTGCAGCCATCAATCTTTGTTGTGAAATGTCTCAGAGTTTCTTTTAGTTTATTAGTTTCTTCCTTTTTGTATGGGACGTCAAGACTGAGCAGTATTCAAGTTTGGTATAATCAGTGTTTTTAGCAGGGGAATCATTACTGTCCTGTCTCTTCTTTTGAACGTTCTTAGTACCTGTTCCGCGACTCTTTTTGCTTTATTTATCGCTATCTGATTTTTGTGTTTCGAATTTCGCATCATCGGTCATTATTACCCTCAGATCGATTGCTTTCGTGCTTCGCTGAATTTCCCGTCTATCTAGAGCATAATATGCAGTCTGTTTAAGTTCCTCATTACTACCATATCTCAAGAGCTGAAATTTCTCGGTGTTAAATGTCATGCTGTTTTCTTCTGACCATTTGTATATTTTGTTCGTGTCCCTCTGCAAAGCCTCCACTTCATTTACATCCCTGATTTTTCTGCTGATCTTTGTATCGTTTGCAAAGGATGTTACTATACTGTTGCTGTTTACTCCGCTGTTTATATCTGTTAGCATGATAATGAATAGAAGTGCGGCCAGTACTGTCCCTTGTGGTACTGAGCTGCGTACTTCCGATTCTGATGATGATATACCTTGAATTTTGACGACCTGTAGAAGTTCTCTGAGGAAATTGTAGATCCATTTTAGCACTTTGCCTGTTATTCCCAGATATTTCATTTTATGTGCTATTATACCATGATCACATTTGTCGAAACCTTTAGCAAAATCCGTGTATGATCGTAGTTGTCATTGCCTTGCAATGCATCTACGATATTGTCATAGTGCTCTATTAATTGTGATAGGCATGATCTACCTGATCGGAATCCGTGCTAATTTTCGTTGACTCTTTCCAGTGTCTCCAAGAAATTGTAGATTTTTTCTCTAACTATTCTTTCAAATACTTTGGTGAGGTGGGACGTCAATGACACTGGTCTATAGTTCTTTGCTTGAGATCTATCCCCTCCTTTGTATATATAGGGACAATGTTTCCTCTTTTCAAGATGCTCGGTATTTCCCCAGTGTCTAGGGATCTTCTCCATATCCAGTATAAAGGTATAGCTATTTCATTTTTACAGTTTTTAATCAATAATGCGTTCCAATTTGTCTGGACCTGCGGCTGAATGTGATTTCATTTGTCCGAAAGCTCTCGCTACATCTTCTGGATAAAATCAACGTCTGTTATACAATCTCCTTGCAATTTCTCTCCAAAGAATGCATCTGTCAGGTATCGCTTTATCACTTTTTGGGGTAATGAAGATCGATTCATACTGGGCTGTCAACGTTTCAAATATTTCTTTTAGATCGTCGGTTAGTTCATTATTTCTGTTCCTTAAGGGCCCAATAGCGGTGCGCGTTTTTGTTTTCCTTTTCGCATAGCTATAGAAATGTTTTGGATTTTCCTTTGTTTCTACCGCCTCTTCCTTTTCCCTCTCTGTATGGTCCTTAATCAGGGTTTGTATTTCCTTATCGATACCCTCTAGTTTTTCTTGTATTACTTTCTTGGCATTATCTCCGCAGTTGGCTAACTTCGCCTCCACTCTCTTTCTTTTGCGGAATATTCTTCTCTTTTGCCTTTTGTCAGTTCCTCTTTCCTTTTGGCTGTGATTTCGGAGCATATTTTCCTAAAATTCTCAGCGTCTTTTCTTCCAAGGTTGTTAGCATTTCTTCAGTTGTTTTATTCTCTAAAACTGTTCTCCACTCTATTTGGGCCATGTGCGATGTGATTGCGTCCCAATTTATAGTCTTTGAGTTTAAGTTCAAGGCCCCAAATTTGCTTCTTTCCTCAATATGTGTATTATCTTTTAATGCTGTCGTCATATTTGTTGATATCTCGATTAAATTGTGGTCTGAGATAATGGTTGGGATTATTTTTATATCAGTAATCAAGTTCGTGTTATTCGTGAATGCCAGATCTAGGCAGTTATTTTTTCTGGTATTTTCTGTTATCTCCTGTGTCAGCATAAATTCATTTGTGAGAGCCATCAACATTTTTGCTTGCTCCTGGTCTTCTCTTGTACCCCCCCCCTTGTCCTGTTGTATATATATATATATATATATATATATCCCAGAAGAGTTCCTTGTTCCATGCACTGTCTGTGTGTATCATAAAAAACTTAGGGGACCATTCTGAGTTCATTCCCATATATATATATATATATATATAATATATATATATATATATATATATATAATATATTATATTATACCATATATATATATATATATATTCCTATCCACCTTTTTGTATTTTATAAATGGAAAGTTAGTCTCCGCAGATCATTATATTGGGGGATGGAGCGTTTATGGCCTTTCTTAGCTTTCTAATATCATCAATGGCCTCTGAGAATTTTTCTGTTGGAGTGTTTGGAGGTCTATAGATGACTATCAGTATCACGTTTAGTTTTTCTATTTTTACTGCTCGGAGTTCCACAAAGTTGTTTGATTTACTTATTACCGTCTCTGTCATATGACCTTCATGTACATATATAGCACAGCTACCTTTACGTCTCGCTGTCCTATCCGCTCTTAGTAAGTTGAAACCCCTCTCTATTTATTTATTTCTTATCAATACAATGTTCGCAGTTTTCACAATTTCCTTGGCAATCCTTAAGATGAGTTTCTGTGAGGCATGCAATGTCCGCCCTTGTTTCGTCAATAAATCCTTTCAGGTACGAAACTTTGTGAGTGATTGGTTTGGTCTTATTCCTTAAATATTAGCCAGGACAATATTTATGTTTTGTTTTTCGTGCATTTCAAATTCGTTTTCCTTTGGTATCGCTTGTTTCGTTGCTCTATGATCCTCCAAGAGAGATCCGTTTTCGCCTACTTGTTCTGGTAGCTTCTTGCCTGGAAGTGGTTTGGCTCGGGGGTTTCCAGCTGTATCAACTGCATGCGTTGGATGACATTTAGCAGCCGTATCGTGTCTGTGATGTTGAAATTTTTTTTTCGCTTATTGTGTTCCTATTGTTATTGTTATTCCTGTTGTCCTTTAAACTTTGTCCTTTGTCCTTTGGGTTCGTCGGGAGATGTTGACAGTAGCATTTTTTCCCATATTTGCAGGTTCCATATTTTGCATAAGTCCTGCAGATGTCCGGGTGGTAGAATTTGCACGTCTCCAAATTTACAATGACCATTATTATAGAAGAAATTGCTTATTGAGGGATGTTCATATATACATTGTTCTCTTTTGTATCTGCAATTATCTTTTATATAATATTTGCATATAATTCCTTCCCCATATTTACTTGGGGCCTTTGTATTTTTCTCCTTATTGGGGGACAGTTTCACTCCGTTTTCTTGATTGCACTCTCGTCTTTTCCTATTTGTGCTATTTGTGCTAATGTCCTTCGTTGCCTTTATACTATCTGTTGTCTTTATACTCTCTTTTGCCTGTATGGCTTCAGCCTTGTTGTGTGACGGTATTTGATTAATTTCTACTTCGCCTTTCTTCGTTTCTTCCGTTTTCCTCTGTTCTTTATCCACACTTTCCTCTTTTATTTTCTTCTCGTAGTCTCTGCTTTAAATACCGTAAAAGAGTTTATTACAGTCATGCAGTTTTCGCAGAAAAATTTTATCTCATCAAGTTGCTTGGCGTTCGTTATGAGGGAGATTTTTTCATCTTCCCATTCTAGGCATCTGAAATCAAAAAGCAACTGGCAGAGATCGCACCTCATCGCGTTTGCCTCATTAGTTGCATCGTTGCAGATACCACAGAGCTGCAGGAATTTATTTACCATTTCCATGTTACTGGTAGAGGGTAGCCGCTGGTGCACAAAATTGACTCAAAAAGGGTATTATCGGAAGTATTGGTTGGTGATAAACCTGCACTACAAATTCGAGAAAATTAATTTTATGATAAATGCCTGGCGAATGGTTGATTTGTGTATGTTTTTTCCTCTTATAAACCATAAGAGCTTGATTCAAATGCCAATTCCACTCTGAATCCTGGGCCACTAGACTTCTCAATAACTCCCCAATCGTTCTATTCACCTCGACAATTCCACTGCGAGAAGGTGTATATGGGCTGGGCAACAAGTGAAGAAATCCCATATCTTCCCACCATATTTTCGAAAAGCTCGGAACGAAATTAAGGCCCATTATCAGTCGACAATTTCTTTGGCAACTCAATCAAGGTTGAAAACACATACTCCAGCACACACTACTGTATCACTTCTTTTATTACGAATCGGGACGGTTGTCACCCATTACTGTAATAGTCCACAACCACCAAACAGACAACAAACTCAGCAAAGTCCGAGGAAACGCAATTAGATAATCTCAACCAAATCAAAAGGGTGAACAGTTGTAATCTTCCACGTATGTGGCATCCTGGCCTGACGACCAGTCTTATACAACTGGCACTACTAGCATGATTTATAGGGCTGGGCATACGGGATCCCGGAGGCAGTAAAGTAAACAGCTCATTTCCCGGGATTTCGATCCAGGGATTTCCCCGTATTCTATTTTCAGGGGGAGACTTTTAAACAGTTTTATTATGAGGTATATTTATTTCATGCAAAGGCTTTTCACAAGTGAAGTTTTCGTTCACCTGTTTTTTAAACTTTGAAAACCGTTTTCGCTTGAGTATGGGGTGAAATAATATCCCGGGATCCCGGATGCCCAGCCCTAATGATTTACAATCTCCCTAAACCGTCTGTTGGATTTTCGAGTGCTGCACGTGACATTCAAGAACACTTAAAATCTTGAAACGACCAACATGAGCAAGTTCCTCATGAAAATGAATAATCATTCGAATCAAGGCACAACATACATCGTCCCTGAGTCATACTTTTTACGAACTACCCCTTCGCCTATACCCAAAGTTCTTCAGGCTCTCTTAAACTGTCGCAATGAGTCTGACAACTCTGACTCAGTCTTCTGTTGAAGACTTAAACGTCGTAAATGATTCATCTCCGGATCAGCCCGTTGCGCCTTCGAAATTGTTGAATGGGACCTTTTAAACCAAACTGAATTAGGAGACGTCCATAAATAATCATTTAGTTGGTGTACAAAAGTTTCTCAAGTAATTTTTAGAAGCAGGAGGCAACAACAATAGGCCTGTAGTTATCGCTGGAGAGAATGTCACCATTTTGATTTTACACAAGGGGTGCGATAAAATCCTCATGAACTCTGCAGATCACACACAGTAGACAGCTCATAACACGCAATAAGGCTCTTTTGGAGCGCTTACGTCAACGTACGAGTCTGTACGTCTTTGTGTAACGTTAAGGCTTGCATGTGGTTTTGAAAATGCATGCGTTTGAAGGAATTATAGTAGATATGAAATAATTATAAAAATGAGGTTACGTATAATTTTACTTCGAAAATAATTATAGCATCAGTAGTATACCTGAAAAAATGAAGAGTGCAAATCAATTGCATGCAACATGATCAATATTTGCAATAGTATCATGCAACACTGCAGGAAGGGGGAGAGGGGAAGGGGTATGCATCATTGGGGGTCAGTGGTAGACCCTCAAAGGGGGAGTGGGGTAACCTAACCTGACATGTAAGTGTATGAATGTTTGTGTGTTTGGATGTTTGCTTGTGTATGTACGTTTGTGTGTTTGTATGTATGTATATATGTATATTTAAAAGGACAAAAAAAGAAACGGTTTTATTAAAGGCATAACTGGAAAGACACTTCTTCTCGCTGGAGCATTTTGGAGAGTAATGACACCAGCCTTTGAGCTCTCTAGCTGACTTCGAAGCAAAGCCAATCGGTAGAAACTGAGCGCAAAGTTTGTATTATTATTATTATTATTATTATTCCACTTTATGTCTGATATATATATATATATATATATATATATTAAATAAACCATGTATATATTATTTCTGACTTTACGCCTATTTACGCCAAAAGAGGAGCCTATGAATAGTGAACAGCGAAAAGAAATAGAAGGAACGAAGAAAGTACGAGAGAAAACTGCGAAAAACGAACAGGAAAAGAAAACAGCAAAAGCAGAAATAATAGAAATAAAAGAAGCACCAACAGAGGAAACAGAGGCACAAAACCAAATCCAAAGTTTTCAAACAAAGGGCATTAGCAGCAATACGAAAAAACAAGTTGACAATAAAGAAACCATACTGAAACCACCAAAAACAAAGGCCCCAAGTAAAAATGGGGAAGAAAATATATGTAACTACTATGTGTAAAGAATATGCAGATATAAGGGAGGAGAATGTATTTACGAACACCCTCCTGTGTGCAATTATCGTACTTCTACAATAATGGTCACTGCAAATTTGGTGGAAAATGCAAATTCTACCAACCGGACATTTGCAAGACCTACGCGACATATGAACCTGCCAGTACGGGAGAAAATGCTATTACCATCATCTCCCGACAAGTTCAAAGGACAAAGGACAAGTCTCAAATGACAACAGAAGGAATGTGAGAAAAAAGAATATGTACCCAAATAGCAAACAAAACACACATAGCACACAAAATTTTTTCAACATCTCGGACACAATACGGCTGCTAAGTCTTATACAGCACATGCAGCTGACGCAGCTGGGAACCCTCGAGCCACCGCTACATGTCAAGAAGCTACCAGAACAGGTAGGCGGAAATGGATCCATCTCGGAGGACCACAAGGCTACAAAACACACGATATCAAAGGACAACGAACTTAAAATGCACAAGGGGCAATGCAAAACAAAAAACATAAACATTGTCCTGGCAAATATTCAAGGAAAAAAACCGAATAATTCACTAAATAAAGTTTCGTACCTGAAAGGTTTTATGACATCGCATGCCTCACAGAACACATCTTAAAGACTGCCAAGGAAACTGCGATAACTGCGAACAGTGTATCGATAAGAAAGAATGGCATATCGATGGATTCAACTTACTAAGAGCGGATAGAACAGCGAGACGTAAAGGTGGTTGTGCTATTTATATACATGAAAGGCATATGACAGAGATGGTAATAAGTAAATCCAACAGTTTCGTGGAAACCTTTTCAGTGAAAATAGAGAAACTAAACGTGGTACTAATTGTAATCTAAGGTGGGTAGAAATATATTTATACAGCAAGATAAGGGGGGGCACAAGAGAGGACCAGGAGCAAGCAAGAATGCTGATGGCTCTCACAAACGAGTTTATGCTGACACAGGAGATAACAGAAAATACCAGGAAAAACAACTGCCTAGATCTGGTATTCACAAATAACACGAACTTGATTGCGGATATAAAAATAACTCCAACTATTATCTCAGACCACAATATAATCGAGTTATCAACAAATATGGAGATAACTTTAAAAGACAATACACATACGGAAGGAAGAAACAAATTTGGGGCCTTTAACTTAAACTCCAAGACCATAAATTGGGAAGAAATCAGATCACACATGGCCCAATTAGAGTGGAGAACAATTTTCGAGAATAAAACAACTGAGGAAATGATAACAACCTTGGAAGAAAAGACGCTGAGAATTTTGGTAAAATATGCTCCGAAAGCAGAGCCAAAAGGAAAGAGGAACTGGCTAGAAAGGCAAAAGAGAAGAATATTTCGCAAAAGAAGGAGAGTAGCGACGAAGTTAGCTAATTGTGGAGACAACAATGCCAGGAAAGAAATACAAGAAAAACTGGAGAGAATCGATTAGGAAATACAAACTCTGATAAAGGGCCATACAGAGAGGGAAGAGGAAAAGGCGGTAGAAGCAATAAAGGAAAATCCAAAATACTTCTACAGCTATGCGATGCGAAAAGGAAAACAAAAACGCGCGCTACTATCGGGCCCTTAAGGAAAGGAAATAATGAAATAACAGACGATTTAAAAGAAATATCTGAAACATTGAGAGCCCAGTATGAATCGGTATTCAGTACCCAAAAAATTGACAAAGCGGTACTTGACATAGATGCATTCTTCAAAGAGAAATTGCAAGGAGAATGTATAACAGACTTTGATTTTACCCCAGAAGATGTAGCGAGAGCTATAGGATAAATGAAATCACATTCAGCCGCAGGTCCGGACAAATGGAACGCACTATTAATTAAAACTGTAAAAATGAAATAGCTACACCCTTATACTGGATATAGAGAAGATCCCTAGACACTGGGGAAATACCGAGCATCTTGAAAAGAGCAAACATCGTCCCTATATATAAAGGAGGAGATAGATCTCAAGCAAAGAACTATAGACCAGTGTCCTTGACGTCCCACCCCGCCAAAAGTTTTGAAAGAATAGTTAGAGAGAAAATCTATGACTTCTTGGAGACATTGAAAAAAATTCAACGAAAATCAACACGGATTCCGATCAGGAAGATCATGCCTATCACAACTTATAGAGCATTATAACAATATCCTAGATGCATTGGAAGGCAATGAAAACTATGATGTCAGATACACGGATTTTGCTAAAGGTTTCGACAAATGCGATCATGGTATAATAACACATAAAATGAAACATATGGGGAATAACAGGCAAAGTGGGAAGATGGATCTACAACTTCCTCAGCAATCGCCTACAGGTGGTCAAAATTCAAGGTGTATCATCATCAGAATCAGAAGTACGCAGCTCAGTACCACAAGGTACAGTGTTGGCCCCACTCCTGTTCATTATCATGCTAACAGACATAGACAGTGGAGTAAACAGCAAGAGTATAGTAACATCATTTGCAGACGATACAAAGATCAGCAGAAAATTCCGCGATGCAGACGAAGTAGAGGCCTTGCAAAGATACACAAACAAAATATACAAATGGTCAGAAGACAACAATATGACATTTAACACCGATAAATTTCAGCTCTTGAGATATGGTAGAAATGAGGAACTTAAAAAGACTGCATATTATGCTCCAGAGAGGCAAGAAATTCAGAGAAGCACGAAAGCGGTCGACTTGGGAGTAATATGACGCGATGATGCCAAATTCGAGACACAAAATCAGATAGCAATAAACAAAGCAAAAAGAGTCGCGGGACAGGTACTAAGAACGTTCAAAAGGAGGGACAAAACAGTAATGATTCCCCTGCTGAGAACACTGATCATACCAAAACTTGAATACTGCTCAGTTTTGACGTCCCCATATAAAAAGGAAGCAATTAATAAACTAGAAGAAACGCAGAGACATTTCACAGCCAAGACTGATGGCTGCAAAAAAACTCAACTACTGGGAAAGACTAGGCAAACTAAATCTGTACTCCCTGGAAAGAAGAAGAGAGAGGTATACCATAATCTACATATGGAAAATTATCGAAAAACTGGTACCAAACCTCAAACAAAACCTAATTACCATCCAGACAACGGTGGAAAATAGGAAAAGCAGAATGTGTAGTGTTCCCAAATTGAAGGTCCGACAAGGGGACCTCCTCAACTCTGAAGGAAAATAGATTGGTTGTCAGGGGGCCAAGAATTTTCAACCAGCTTCCAAAGGACCTCAGAAACATTACAGGGGTCAAACTTGAAGTCTTCAAGTGAAGACTAGATGCCCGGCTCAGGACGGTACCAAATGAGCCGGGTGTGCCTGGCTATGTACGATGGAGAGCGCAAGAGAGCAATTCGCTCCTCCACCAAGCCAGGCCTAGAGGCGGGGCCACCGGCTTGACCTTCGTGTGAAGAAAGACCGACACACAGAACCCAAACAAGGTTAACAAGGTTAACAAGGTATTGTATATATACACATATTTTAACTCGTCTCTACTGACTGTATTATATTATTTCATGACTACTGCATATATATATATATATATATATATATATATATATATATATATATATATGATGCAGAACCACAGGGAAAAAAGAAAAATACTTCTGAATACACGAAAGGCCTTGGAATAATTTTTATTTTTCCGTGTGGGTTTGCATCATTCATTCATTTCACGTGTTTAATTGTGAAATTCATCCCATATATATTATATATATATATATAATATATATATATATATATATATATATATAACACCAGAGTGCATGGAACAAGGAACTCTTCTAGGAAAATTAAACCCGCTATAGTCCGAATAAGTAATGGTAAATGACAAATACTATAGTTTTTTGTTTTTCATGATGCTAGCCCGACGTCGGCAACGGGTCACTCGCAAAGAGGTCCCAGAAATATAGCTTTCCTCACCGGCTATCTGCAAAGCAGATAGGATCCAGCTTTGGGATGATGACCTGAAGGAGGCGGTGCATGACTGGCTATGCACACATCCAAAAACATTCTTTTGTGATGGCATTAGGAAGCTTGTAGATCGCTGGACTAAGTGTATTGAGAAATAGGGAGACTATGTTGAGAATGACATACAACTTTCTATGAAAACTTATATATAAAAGAGTATGGAGGACTGACTGAGTAAGAAATGAAGAGGCGAGGCGAAGGTATGATGTGCTTAAGTCCTTGAAATAGAGAATGGCTGAGATTTTGTAGATGAGATTTGGGCATGTTCAGAGGGTGGATTAAGAAAAAAACACATGACAGATGCAAAAAACTTCACTTTTCCACGTGAAGGTCAAATTATGATAATAAAAACCCATTCTAATAGAGAGTGTTTATTTCCACAACAGTTTCGATGCCCACTGGCATCCTCTTCGGGTGGATACAGAAAAACGAATGAACCAAAAACAAGAGGGAAAACAGTCCAGGGACCATTAAGAAATTCGCACCTAGGTTAGATCCCGTTCTCCCGACACCGGAAGGGCATTTTATTAAAGGATCCCGCTTATAAGTACATTCGCACAAATTTAAAACTATCTACTTGTTCTATACATACAGATTCTATTATTTTTTTTTTACAAAATTATTACATTTATTATTACATTTATTACATTTATTATTGCATTTGCATTATTATTTATTACAGAAATTATAAATTTATTATTACATTGATTATTACATTGTTGTTTATTATTACAGAAATTATAAACCGAAAAACGAATGAAAAAGGCGAGAAGGAAACACTCCAGAGTCCATTAAGAAATTCGCACCTAGGTTACATCCCGTTCCCCCGACACCGGAAGGGCATTTTATTAAAGGGTCCCGCTTATAAGTACATTCGTACAAATTAAAACTATCTTCTTGTTCTATACATACAGATTCTATTATTTTGACATATTACATTTTTTAACATTTATTATTATTAGTTATTACCTTTGCATTTATTATTACATTTACATTTATTACTATTACGTTTATTATTTCATTTACATTCGTTTTTCGGTAAAATGTAAATGGAATAATAAACGTAATAGTAATAAATGTAAAGGTAATAATAGTAAATGTTAAAAAACGTAAATGTAATAATAAATGCAGTAATTATGTCAAACTAATAGAATCTGTATGTTTAGAACAAGAAGATAGTTTTAAATTTGTGCGAATGTACTTATAAGCGGGACCCTTTAATAAAATTCTCTTCCGGTGTCGGGAGAACGGGATCTAACCTAGGTGCGAATTTTTTAATGGTCCCTGGACTGTTTTTCCTCTTGTTTTTGGTTCATTCATTTTTCTGTATCCACCCGAAGAGGATGCCAGTGGGCATCGAAACTGTTGTGGAAATAAACTCTGTCTATTAGAGTGGGTTTTTATTATCATAATACATGACAGAATGACAAGGTAGGTGTATGAGAGGAAGACCGCGTAAAAAGTGGATTGATGGTACTGAGTGCGAACAGCTTGAAAGATAGAGATAAAGAGAGATAGAGAGTGTGTGTGGGGGGGGATATATGACTTGCGCATGATAAATGTAGGTTTTAGTAGCAAGCAATGTCACAAGATTAAAATTTTTTTTTAAAAGGATCTGAGAAAATGTGATCACAGAAAGTGTGACCATACATTTAACCTATACGATATAGGAACTAAAATACCTCTGAAAATAAAAACCCACTCTAACA